>JANQBM010000221.1:23548811-23571195 GCA_025594535.1 Erythroxylum domingense
ATATGTCATGGATACATTACACAAGGTTTGGGTGATGATTAATTGAAAAGAAGGCTTGAAAGTTCTTAAAAATCTAAGCTTGAAATGAAATTTTCGCATAACCAATTGTGACATCTAGTGTTTGTTTGCAAACCAGCATAATATCTTTTGATTCCGACGTCTAAAAATTACAAACTTTATACTGTTAGAAATCTAAGAGGATAAGCTACAACTTTAATGAAGACAACTTTGTCAAATTCGGCCTAAATCAATACAGTTTATGATTTATACGTGGTTAATTGATTGGTGACATCTAAGTGTGACACTTAAACTTGTAAGTCTCATATCTTTTGATTCTGATGTCCACAAATTACAAAATTTATACCGTTAGAAATATAAGAGGATAAGCTACAACTTTCATGAAGACAACTTTGTCAAATTTGGCCTAAATCAATACAGTTTACTGATGGTTAATATAGGGACTAATTGTTGGTGACAAATGGCAACTCCTAATTGGGACAAGTGTAGAACATGCAAGAAGACACATGTTGCTACCATTTGGTGACAACTAGCATTAAAGAGAAGACAAGTTTTTTGCTGGGGTGTTTTGTTTTGCTGAGTTCTTCTTCAACTTATTTTCACACCATCGAAACTCCCTCTCTCACTTACACCTTTTGGATTTTCTACTTGCATTTTTGGGCATCTTCTTCACTTGACGAAATTGCATGCTATTGCATTAAGGAAGCTAGATCCTACCATTGTTCTATGTTGCTGTCCTCTTGATCTTCTTAATATTGGATTTGTAATTTCTTCTTGAAAGGCTAGAGTGGCTTGCTCATTAAAGGAGGAAATTGTGTTAAAGAAGGTATGAGAATACTAATCTTGATTACATGTTATCCTATGAAGTATTTGATGCCTGATTTGATAGAATGTGTATTGATTTGTTGATGCATTGAGTTCTGGACATGAAATGGATGTGTAATTGAGGCATGAATAAGGTGGAATTGTGGTAAAAAGGATAAATGTTGGAGTAAGAGTGTTGATAGTGTAAGATGTGAATGAATTGTACTGGTTTCAATGGATGGATTTCACTGAACAGTCGTCAGTTTTTAGGCTATAACTTGACCTATAGATATCTAAATGGGGTGATTTGCATTTTATATTAAACTATACTCATATTCCTACAACTTTCATTAAGGAATGTAATTTTGGTTCTATCCTAAGGGATGATGAAATTTGGCCTAAAGTTGAATTTAGGATTCTGTTTTTATTTGGGAGTAGTATATTGTATTTTAGGTATAACTTGCAGAATACTAAACCAAATTGCATGATTTTGGCGTCATTAGAAACTTAGGACACAGAGGAACAATTTTCTAGAAGAAAGTATTATATAAATACATCATTTTCTTGATTTTATTGCTTATAAAAGTTGACCCAAATGGGATACTTTCAGCAAAAGCTGGAATGGTGAATGAATGTGTGAGTAATGAATGAGTGTATGAGTTTTGAAACTTTTGAAGTACAATTGATGTTTACATCAGTTTAGTAAGGAAACATATTTGAGAATTTGTTATGAACATGCATCATACATATTCAGTATACATAAATGAATGCTTAATCATGCACAATAGTGATTTGTATATGTGTTAAATGTTATAGAGGAACGCATAGAGTGACCACTTCAAGATATTGCCGGGACTTCGAGGCAATAAGCAATAAGGAAGCTTTTGTGAGTAATCTTAGATGGTCACATCTTACTTTGTTCTGCTTGTTGAATTTGATTTATGATGATTATGTTGGAATTTCGAACAATGATTGTCTGAGGCGTTTGATGCATGTTTATATCATTAGAAGTGCTCCTTGCATGTGAATATGATTGACTACTTGCTTTCCACATGAAATGTTTGAAATGACTTTGTTTTGTTTTAAAACTGTTGAGTCCTAGTTGTGGGTAAATAGGCATGCCTAGAAGGGTCTGCAGTTGCTCCTGTGACACTTCAGTTTCGAGACTTTAGTCTCTTCTGTGACACTTCGGTGTCGAGACTTCGATCTCTCCTGTATGAGTCTTATTACCCGCTTCTGTAAATGACTTATCAATCATCTAATTTGGTGTTCTGATATATGTTTGATTCTGACATAAACAAAATTGTATTTTAATTTTGAAGCGTTTATACCCACTTTTGATATTCAGTTCTGTTAACCATAAAATCTGTTCTAAAATGCATTATGTCTGTTTTATTGTTAAACCAATCTGTTAATGCATGCTTATGCTATTACATGATTCAGTATGATAAGTTATCACTTTATATATAGATTAGTTATTATTCACTAAGATATATGCTTAGCATGGTGGATTTGCCCCGTGTAGGTTCTGATAGAAGAGTTTAAAGATTGGGACAAGGACAACCGCAGTGGCCAAAGTAGCTACTGTTTTTGTTTCTGGAAAAATGTATATTTGTGTTTGGTTTAAGTTGTATTTCATTATAAAGAGACTTTGTAATTTGTGTTTTGTTTACTGGTTTGTAATAACCTTAATATGGGTTGACTTTTGTATGTATGGCATATTTTGGGAATTTACAACAATATGCTTGATATGTTTTGATTCTACAAAAGTTTTAAATGGATCATAATACGTGTTGCTTGAGTTTCAGAAATACATGTAAGGGATTGTGTTTGACATATGTAAGTTTTGTATGTATGTGGGTAACATTCACATATCCTATCCTTCTAAGGGGTAGGCGAGTGTGACATTGTTTAGTATCAGAGCATGGTTTGGGAAATTTTTTCAGCCCAACGCAGTGCACGATCGTGGACTTATCTGTCATGATCGTGGCGGGTACTTTTTCCTTTTTGTCACGATCGTGGCCTGACTTGACGCTCTTTTTCACGATCATGGCTCTTGGTGCACGATCATGGCGTAGCTACTGCTAATTCTTCCTTTTATGTTATGATCGTGGCCTGTGTGCACGATCGTGGCCTGTGCTTTTTGGCCTAAAAACTCTTTAAATCTTCCCGTTCTTCCCTATTTACCAGCAACACTAGCAAACATATAAAGGTACCTCAAAAATATATAATTTAAGCTCAAAGATTCAAACTATCCTATAAAAATACTCAAACATAAAAACTAACCGAATTAAACTCTAAATGCATACTAAACACTTGAATTGACATTAAAATAATTATCAAATCTACTCTTAAAACACCACACATATTGTAACTATCAGATCTTATGATAAATCATCCAATGTACTTACTACCTCTAGTAAGCATCCACATCTCAACTCTAAACATCTCATGTTTATAGTTTCTGAGATCCACTGCTTGATCAAATCAAGGAGTTTGACATGTGTTAGTCTATCTGAATTAACGATGTCTAGTCTCATTAATCCTATTACTAGGGGTAATTTAGATACTTACATAATTGCACATGACAAGAATCTTAGTAGCATGATCTCATTATAATTTCATTCATGCTATGTCATATATCATAGATTTCATTAATTTTCTTATAGGTCAATATCAATTTATAAATAATGAACATCAAATTAATGAAATATGCTTTTCTTTATTATTGAAAATAAAGTCTGTACACAACTTTATACAAAACGCACTAAAGGCGATTGCCTTTAGGGCACTACCCTAACACATGCCTACTCATATTATACTAGGTTATACTGTAGAACTTGAAGAGATTGCTCCATTAACAACCATCTATATGAGTGATTAGAGAATGTCCTCGATTGATATACCATCCATTTAATTTAGTCCTTTTTTTGGTTATAAGCAAATTACCAAGTATCTTGTACATATGACATTGGATATCAATTCATTATGAGTGGCGAGGGACTCATAAATAATGGTCTCTTTGGTCAATTCTTTCTTTAAGTTATTCAGATCTTGAACTTCAAATAATGGTCCTAGGTGGACCATTTATCATTTCAAAAGGAAGTTAAGGTGCCATTTTTATTCCTATTATAGAAAAATAACCTATACTCAACTTTGACTTTAATATATGATTATACAAGATGTATCATATTTAGGTGATTGGTTCCAAATGCTCCCTTGCTTGATATAATATAGGTCTAACCATTTCACCCATAAGGAATTCTTATTTATTAGAAGCCTCTAAACTCTTTTAATCATTTGAAC
Organism: Erythroxylum domingense; assembly: GCA_025594535.1. Classification (NCBI taxonomy): domain Eukaryota; kingdom Viridiplantae; phylum Streptophyta; class Magnoliopsida; order Malpighiales; family Erythroxylaceae; genus Erythroxylum; species Erythroxylum domingense. Next base: position 23,552,940 of record JANQBM010000221.1, read on the forward strand.
CTAGTTAAAGGTTCTTAGTGTAATGATCCCCAGGCCCCTTTCTTTTCTATCCTAACATATCTCTAACCATTTGACTTTTACAAAGGCTCTATCATTATTCTGATTTGACGAATTTACTCAGTATTCTATCATTAGCTTTGCTTAATTTTTTTAGAAACTATAGGTGAGATGTCCAATAAACATGTAAGCTACTAAGAACATTTTTTCGTTAGTTGAATTCTTCCTGCCATTGACAAACTTTAATTCTCCCAATCTGCATCTAGAGTTAATTCAGAAAAAATGTTCACTACTTCTATCACTATATTTTTGGTTTGGTTCCATGTTTTATGAAAGAAAAAGGCATTGTAACCATTTATTCATAGATCCTTATTGGGATGGAGGGAAAGGAATACTTCTTGCACATCTTTTTCTACAAAAGGCTTAGTTAAAGCCTTTTCTAAATGAGCTAAGATTTGGTTCTTCACAATAATTCTCACTCGATTGAAATTGAAAGAGGCTTTCACTTTTATGCCTATTGTTTTAATGAAATATACATAAGCCTCTCATTCATGTCCTCTTTGGAGGTGAGGATGTTTACCATTATCATCCTTCAAGGGGTTGATCTTTGTTTGTGTTCCTCCTTTTAAGTAGATTTATATGGAAAATTTTGGTGTTTTTGTCACCATCCCCCAACCACATTGTCCTATATATTTTCCTTAACATAGAGCTATCTATTTTTGTCATTCTAAGATAATATTGCAAGGCTTTCACTTCTTCTCCCTTAATTAGTTCACTATGAGGTTCTTTATAGAATGCATGTTGAATCTTCTTTGAATCCTTTCTAACCTCATGGGTTGCAAGTTATGTGTTTGATCCGTTTACCTTATTAAGGATCTTAATCTCTATTTTGATTAGATGTAGCTTTCTCTTCCACTCAAATAGTTTAATACATTATATACATGTATTAATTCACTTGTATATAGGTTATTTAAACCCCTCCAATTCAACCAGATGACTATTGAACCATAATGGGGAGCTCCTCCTCTGTTGATTATATAATCATTGTATGAGAATAGGCATGTGATCAAAAAGCAAATGGCTATTGAAGTACGCCTTACTCCCTTGAAAGTTTTGCAATCAAATTTCATTAATTATAGCATTATCCAACTTCTTTCAAATTATTCAATTTCCTTAATGGTTTTTAGCTAACTAAAGAATTATCCTTCCATTCTAAAGTTAGTGACCTAAATTTGATCGATACGCATTTTCAGCTCATCTAAATGATTTCTCAAGCATACTGTCTCTCCTTCTACTGCATTTACGTGTAGTGTACGATTGAAGTCGCTAATTAACATCCAAGACTCATTTATACTATTCCTAACCATCCTTAATTTATTCCATAGCAATGCTCTTTGAAAACTATGATTGAGGGCATATGTTAATAAGATTTGAAAGCTAACATTATTTCTCTTCTTCTTTATCATCAAATGCATCATTTATTATTCCACCAAGATTGGAGTTGCTTCTACTTCATCACTATCAAAAGCCACAAGAATTCTTCCATTATAGTGACAAGAATGGTTAGTTAAGTATTTCTAATGCTTCCTTAAAAAATTTAGTTTTTTACAATTGATCTCTTTAATTATGGTTTAAAAAATTTAGTTTTTATAATTAATCTCTTTAATTATGGTTTTCAAGAGACCAATCAGAAAAGGTTTAAGTTCTCGAATATGATCTGCTACCATTTATTATTTATTAGGGCTATTGAGTCTTTTAGTGTTATAGACAAATATAGCAATTCTTATATAAGATAAATTTGAAGATCTCAAATCAAATGATCATCTATACATTCATCACAACGAAAATTTTCATAAACATACAAATAATGTTTCAAATGAATTTCTCATATAGAGTCAATTCAATGAACTTGTTCTCTAATAGACATTCACATATTTGTTTAATTATCTCCCTACCTTACTCTATCAGATTGACTACTTTCATAAGGAAAAATATAACATGTGTTAATCTTTTACGTTCCATTAATGTCCAGTTTTAATAGAACAATAATTAGAAACAATTTAGGGATAATACATAAATACAATATGAATCTCATAATTATAATCTCATCATAATTTCATTTATAACGTGTAATTATCTCATGAGCTTTATTAAGTAGATCTAAATATATATAATACAAAGGCTATCTTTAAATTATTTTATCACTAAATTATAATTAACTGATTGATTCTAGGGCATAAACCAATAACTTACACCATTTCTTTGCAACTTTTAGATATTATGCTACTGTAATTTCCATTGTTTCTTTACAATCATAATCTATAATGAAGAAGACCCGAGAATAGGAAAATTAGCATTTTTGCATGATTCATGAAAGAATTATTAAGAATTTTTTGCAGGAATCATGAAAGAATTATTAGCGATATATTTTTGGATTTTAGGTTTTTAGTATTTTGGTATTTTTAAAATTTATGTGCTTAATATCGTATTAACAGTGAATCATTTTTTAAAAATTTAAAAATTAAATTATTTTATCATTATTTTTATTATTATAAAATTTAGTAAATTTAATTTTTTATCTTAAAAATAATTAAGTAATATGGCATTAAAAATTAAAATTAATTATTAATAAAATAAATATTTAAATTATGTTTAATACAATATAAAAGTTGAAATATTGAGGTCCTTAAAATAGGATTAGGAATAGATTTAATAATATTTATAAATATCAAAATTTCCCTTGCGAAGAACAACTGGAACTGGTTTTCGGGTGGTGAAGTTAACCCGCCCATTGCATCGACTCCGACCCATGCACCAAGTAAAAAGGTTGAGAAGTAGAACGAAGTGCTGAAGACTGTTGCTCAACACGAGTCGTTTCCAAGCACGTGAAGGAAAAGAAAGAACAATACACATCCGCGACATTTTAAAATAAATTTAGGGTTTTCTGTTCTTTTCATCCTCGTCTAACGGACACACAAAGGAAAAAGGAAAAGACATAACCAAAAAAGAAAAAAAGGAGCGGTTGGTTCTCTTCCCACAAATTTCTTTTTCTTTCTCTTGCTTTCTGGCTTTCAACACTCTAATTTTCTCTCCTCCCAAACACCCCCCAGAATATTGCCTTTGTCAATTCCTACGTAACTTAAACCCCCCCAAAAACATATCTCCAAATTTCCGAGGATAGCCAATGCAGCTTTCTGATTCTCAAGAAACCGATTCAAGCGCCTCCGACAAGCCAGAAAGCCCTAGATCTCTTAAATCCACTCTCACCGACGGACCTGACAAGAATGATGGTGGCGGCTGTAATAAGAAGAATGAGGACAACCAAGGCGACAAAAATGTGGAAGACGAGTTGGTTCTTGATATTTCGGGGAGGAATTTGGAGTTTGAATTGTTAGAGACAACTAAAGATTCCGTGGAGGAACTTTATCTGTACAAGAACGCTTTTAGTCTGGTGCCCAGGTCAGTGGGGGGGCTTGAAAGATTGAGAACGTTTAAGTTTTTTGGAAATGAAGTGAATTTGTTTCCGGAGGAGTTTGGAAATCTGATTGGGTTGGAGTGTTTGCAAGTGAAAGTGTCTTCTCCTGGTCTGAATGGTTTGGCTTTGAGTCAATTGAAAGGATTGAAAGAACTTGAGCTTTCAAAAGTGCCGCCAAGACCTTCGGTTCTGACAATTCTTAGTGAGATTGCTGGGCTAAAGTGCCTGACTAGGCTCTCTGTTTGCCACTTCTCTATAAGGTAACACTTTTCTAAGGGTTTTGAACAATTGTGTGTGTGTGTGTGCGTATTTAGAGTAACTAGGGATGCTTTTATTTGATTTTAGTAACTATTACTTGGAATGGGGAAGTGGTTGCATAAAGCTAGCAACTTGTGTTTTAACAAAGAGAATCTAATTGTATTCTTGTAGAGGATGCAAAAGTACTTAGTTGCTCCAGTTATTGTATTCTTGTAGGTTTGCTTCGGTGAAAAGATAGTGAGATTGTATGGTTTAGTCACATTAGGCGCACTAAAGAAACCTGTTTGTTTTATTCTCGCTCTATGTCAATTGTTGTTGATTTAAATTGAGCACTCAGTATGAAAACATGTAAGTTGTTTTCAAAATCTTGAACTTGTCAGGATTTTGGCTTGTAAGGTATGGTGGTTAATGCTTAGAATACTTTAAAGATAAATTTAAAAGAGAAACATCAGGACTACAGTTACCTTTTTCGTAAGAACATGAATAGGATAGGTGATATGGACTAGGTTCTTATTTCATATTGTGCTTCTTGTTTTCATTATTTGTAGTGATATTAAATAATTTGCATAGTAAAAGAGTTTGCAGTATTTTTCTTCAAAGATTTATGCTCGTCAACCTTTCCGAGTTTTGCAAGCAATTTTTAACTTCAACCCATTTCCTTGAAGCGCTAAGTGAATCACTAATGTAATAATCTTGAAAATGCAAAAGTATTCCAAATTTCACGGCAGACATTTAGCATTTTGCCACATTGTCATGTAGCATAATTAATTTTTCATCTGGTTTATTGGAACTAAACTTCAGAGTCTTAAGTGACTCAATTATATGTTTCATATTTTTTGTTGCAGGTATCTTCCCCCAGAAATTGGTTGCTTAAAGAACTTGGAGTATTTGGACCTTTCATTCAACAAGATAAAGGATTTGCCTGAAGAAATTAGTTTTTTGGATGGCTTGATAACCTTGAAAGTTGCTAATAATAAATTAGGGGAACTACCCTCGGGATTGTCTTTACTGCAAAGATTGGAGAACTTGGACCTGTCAAATAATAGATTGACGTCACTGGGGTCTCTTGAACTCAACTTAATGCATAAGCTCCAGTATTTAAACCTTCAGGTACTCTTTTATGATTAAGATAGATTTGTTTATTTAAGGAGAAGGAACTCAATTTTAATTCTCAATATCTTCCTTGGCTCATGTGATTCATTAATGAATTTGAAAGGGTTCTTCATTTTCTTGTTTTTTCTTTGGAATTTGGTTTCTAAATGTTAGTCCTTTGAAATTTTAGTAGTAGTTATTAAGGATAGCAATGGGAATCGGGTTGGGCTATGTCTGATTCTGACCCAGCTTGGCCCGATGCCATTGCTTGTGGCCTAAGCCTAGCTTGAAGCTTGATCAAGCTCGAGTTTGCTCGGGCCACCACAAAACTATGTTGTTTTGGTGCAATTGACTAAGACGATGTTATTTTGGTCATTTTGGTGAAACTTACAGTCCAAAACGACATCATTTTGGGCAATTATACCAAAATGATGTTATTTTGGTAAGGGCTTTCGGGCTGGGCTTAGCTCGTTGACTTCGGGTTGGGCTTGGCCGAGTTTTCATTGCCAACCTTAGTAGTTATGTTGAGTTTATCGTTATAAAATTTTGCTACCTTGTATGGCCTTCAATTGTGGGATAAGATATGCATTTTCCACTGGAAAGCTCTAACTTTGGAATTCTCTTGAGATTGAAATTGTTTGTTGATTTCCTTTTGTTTGTAGTCTCAGACTAGGTATTTTTTATAAAATTTCTTTTATGAATCTTATAGTTCTTAACAATCATTGTCCTTGTGGCATATTTTGCATCTTCATGTTGCTGTGTCTGAACCTGACATTTTTGTTTATCTTCTGATTTCTGATACATCAAGTACAATAAACTACTCAGCTGTTGTCACATTCCTCCGTGGATATGCTGCAACTTTGAGGGAAATGGAAAGGATTCATCAAATGATGATTTTATAAGCTCTTCAGTTGAAATGGATGTTAATGAGACCAACATTGAGGAGGGTGATATAAATTTTGCACGTAAAGGTGAGGGACTTTGTTCGTTTTAATTTCTTTGTGCTTTGCTTGGGTTTTCTGATAGATAGTTTGGGTTTTAATTTTTGCAGGCTCTCGACATTTCGTCTCAAGTTCATTAGTGGGGACTGCATCCAGCGGCAGATGTTTTGCCACCCGAAAGTCGAGTAAGAGGTGGAAACGGCGGCATTATTTGCAACAAAGAGCTCGCCAGGAACGCTTAAACAATAGTAGGCAGCGTAAAGGTGAACTGCACAATGAATGTCCGACTCTGTGGGAAAGTGAGAACTACAATTTAGACAATGTAGATGTGCCTACATCTGAAAATCATGCTAAAGTGGGGTCAGAAATTGTTGGTCTGGATGGTGGTGATGATAAAGTACTTTCTGCTGGTGAAGCTGAAGGTGAAAACTTGCTTGGTAGTGTTGATGATAATAAATTCAGTTCAGAAAAGGGATTTGACATAGAGGATTGCTCTTGTTACCTTGAATCTGTGAACAAAGGAAGGGAGGATGACCATGGTGTGCATGAAAAGCCGTTAGCATCTACGCCTAATGGAGCTGTTGGGCAAGATGAAGATTCAACTTCTGAAATATTAAAAACAACATGTAAATCAAAAAGGCATTCGGATAGGGATTTGGATAATCCAAAACCATGCAAGTACAGGAGGCCTATGGAAGACTGTTCAAATCTGTCATGTAAATACAGTAGTTTTTCATTTTGTGGCATTAAAGACCACCTGCCAGATGGATTTTATGATGCTGGCCGGGATCGGCCTTTTTTACCTCTAAGTAGTTATGAGAAAATTCTACATCTTGACTCACGTGAGGTTATTCTTTTAGACAGGTGAGTTTTGTATGGAGGTGTAATGGATATTAGCATAATTAATATGCTTGTTTCAATGATGAACAGGTTCTCATATCTTTAATTTTTCCTTTAGGGAGAAGGATGAAGAGTTAAATGCAATTGCTCTCTCTGCCCAAGCTTTGGTGTCCCGACTAAAGACACTGAATGGAATTTCTAAAGGGAGGAGTAGTGCTGTTGATAACTTGCAAATTGCATCACTGCTTGCACTTTTTGTTTCAGATCATTTTGGGGGGAGTGATAGAAGTTCTGCTGTTGAAAGAGCACGAAAATATGTGTCTGGTTCAAACTACAGTAAGCCATTTGTTTGCACATGTTCTACTGGAAGCAGCACTATTAGTACATTCACCAGTCGAGATGCAAAGATTCGAGAAGATATTGTTTTCAGTGATGTCTGTGAGAAATCTTTGCGTTCTATCAAAGCAAAAAGAAATTCTATTATCGTTCCTTTGGGGTCCTTGCAGTTTGGCATTTGTAGGCACAGAGCCTTACTAATGAAGGTATTTGTTCTTTTTACACATTTTCATTAACTTAAACATTATGTTTCTTGCATAAGCATTTGAGTTATTAAGATCTAATAGAGTTTAATATGTCCAGTATCTTTGTGACCGAATGGATCCACCAGTTCCTTGCGAACTTGTCAGGGGTTACCTGGATTTCTTGCCTCATGCCTGGAATACCATTTTAACAAAGAAGGGCGATTCACTGGTTCGCATGGTAGTAGATGCATGCTTTCCTCTAGATATTAGAGAAGAGACTGATCCAGAATATATCTGCAGGTTAGTTCTTCTTTTCGTAAGAATTTGTTGTACCTGCTTCATTATGGCACTGCTCTGTATATTACTGCCTGTGGAGATTTTGTGTAATAGTTGGGCTTGTACCATTACATAACACTGAACTCAGTTGATTACTTTTGTGGCTTACGTCGTGACAGACATGTGGTTTGGAGAGTATGTAGATTAAGCAGTTTACAAGGGTCATTGGAGCTCATCCACCCTGGAAGTTATTTCATTGCAATAAACTTCTTTCAGATTAAATTTTGTAATTGAAATTATGGAATATCTTCCCCGGTTCTGGGTTTACATAATTCCATGCATTAATTTTCATGATCATGTGGACCATAACTAAAACGAAAGCAATGAAGTTTAAGATTCTGAATAGATTTAGGTGTCAATTTGAGTACTTGTTATTTCTTGAATAACATCCAGGACTATGATTATATGGTAGGTTCTCAGGTACTTTAGTTTCTAATATGTGTTTTATTCCACATGTATCTGGTGCTAAAGGTACATTCCACTCAGTCGGACTAAGTTTTCTCCTTCAACTGAGGGCACTCTGGATCCTGGTTGTTCATTTCCTTCTTTATCTACATGTGACAAGATAGAAAAAACAGCTTCCAGTACTCTTATCCTATGCAAATTTGGATCTTTTGAAGCTGCAGCAAAGGTACTTTCTAACTTTGAAGCTGTCTCCAATAACATACATTTTGCCTTATTTTTCAGCATACTGCTTACTTTATTTGATTGTGTAAACCTTTATAGATGAAGAGTTTAATGCACCTCACCTTTATAAATAGTGAATAACTTGGTGAAATTACGATTGTGAATATGCAATGGTTTGATGGAAAGTAAACATTTTTCTTTTGCAATGTGTGAACAATTTTTTTTTTTTCCAATTAGACTTCATATTGATTAAATGTCCCAGAAAGAGTGTTGAGGCTATTATTCTTATAAAAATCATTTGGTTAATCACCTATTCCTTTACTTTTCTCTATTGAGCCTGAAGTTTTATGTTTTCTTAATGATCTAATCCAATTATACAGAGCATTTGATTGTGACACAAGAATGGTAACATCTGTCTTAAAGTAGATTCGGTCTTTTACATGAATTTCCGCATTGGTAGTCATCATATCCTTAAGTCGGTCCAATTCTTTTCTCACTAGCACCGTATCATGAATGCACCAGATAATTTTTGCATGATCATAACTCAAAGCTGCCAGCTACTTCATTTGGATTTCTATGGAGTCTGGTGGAGGGGTGGAGAAAGAAAGGCCAATTTGTTATGAATGAACAAACCTAATCTACATTGGTGCTTGTAGCCTGATGTGTCTGATATTAACATCATTTTCATCAAAGTCATTGGCAGATACATTGTAAAGAAAATTGAACCAATATCTGTTTAAGAATATAATTGCTGGTCGACCTTGTTCTTTTCTTTCTATGTTAGTTTTTTCATGATGTTTTTCTTAGTGTTTCAGTTGTTAAGCACAACTTAGAATTGCCTTTGAAGCTGTTTGAGTTTATCTTGTTGGACCATAGGTGCGGGCTTTAGAAGTATCTGGGGTGTCAATGGATGAAATAAGGAACTTTGAGTACAGTTGCCTTGGAGAACTCAGGATTTTAGGTGCATTAAAGCACCCCTGCATTGTTGAAATGTATGGACACCAGATCTCATCAAAATGGAGTTCTGATGAAGATGGAGTCTCGGACTGCCGTATATTGCAGTCTGCAATTTTTCTGGAGCATGTTAAAGGGGGATCTTTAAATGTGCGCATTCTCTAATTTCTCTAACTTTATATGGTAGATGTTGACAAGTTGTTTGACCTCTTTCCCCTCTTTTTAGTGATTGTTCTTCCTTCCATTTCGCAGATTTATTTAAAAAAGATGGCAAAAACTGGTGAAAAGCATGTACCATTGAATTTGGCACTGTTTATTGCTCGAGATGTGGCATGTGCATTGTCAGAGCTGCATTCAAAAGACATAATTCATCGTGACATTAAAAGTGAAAACATACTGATTGATTTAGAGAGTAAGAGAGCTGATGGTTCTCCTGTGATTAAGCTCTGTGATTTTGACAGAGCAGTACCAGTTAGGTCTTTCTTGCATACATGTTGTATTTCCCATAGAGGGATTCCACCTCCTGATGTTTGTGTTGGAACACCTCGCTGGATGGCACCTGAGGTTTTTGGGGCAATGAATAAACGTAACATTTACGGTCTGGTATGTTGTTTCTCCTATCTCTTGGATAATATTTAAAAGGATGGTCTTGGTGTCTGAATGTTGTCTTCCCTCCATATGGTAAAGTACTTATTCATTGCATATGATCTAATTTCTGCAATATTAGTAAAAGCATCATATTTATATGCTTACACACTGAGTATATGTATTCTTGGGTTCTTATGCTTCCTTGAGTTGAGAAAGCGAGGGGGTAGATTGTTCTCTGATTTTCATCAAAGTTGAGAAATATAACATGAAGTGCCTTGTGATGGAGTAGCGTTTTCCATTTTAGGGAGGATAAGGCGGGTGCCATTAGTGAAAATAGTAGGATAGGCTAGCTATAGAAAAGCATGCATGTGCTCTGACAAGAGAAGAAATGCTGATTAAGTCAGTGAAAATGTGAAGTTATCCATTGGTCATCTTGTGTGATTACAGTGCTTAGAAGACCTTACCATAATCACTTGAATAGAATTACCAATGATTTTTATCATTTTCTTTAATCATTTGGACTGTGTCCTTGATCATTCGTTGTTTTTGCACTCTCTTCTGATTACTTGCTTCTAAGTGTTGAAATCTTAAGAACATCAGCATACGACTTCTGAAGTTGATCATCCATATAAAGTTTCATTTTGGGGAAAAAGGCGGCAATTAGATGTTCTACAAATTAGATCAATTTCCTGATTTTATGAAATTTCAATGGACTTCTCCATAATTTTCTTTGTGATAAATATCTATTTACTGATGGGCCCCTGCTTTGCTTTGTCTGCCAAAATCTGTCTTTTACCCCTGAATAAGGTAGCAAAAGTACAATGACACATTTTACAAGCGCTAAAATTTGAAATACAAATGATTTAAGCCTGTTCATACTCCTTTTAGCTGATGCATCTTGTTTCCTGTATGATAATAGGAAGTGGATATTTGGTCATTCGGATGTCTCCTTTTGGAATTGTTGACCTTAAAAGCCCCGTATTCTGGCATATCTGAATTAGAAATACATGAACTTCTTCAGGTACAAGCCTTTTAACTCCAGAAATATTATAAATTTGAATGCAGAAAGTCATTGATAAGTTGTATTTATCCGTACCATTACATTTGATGTCTCATTAGTTGACGGATGAGCTTGATCTTTTTTTGTCTAGCCTAAGTCTTTCTCTTCCTTACGCAGACAGGGAAACGGCCGCGACTACCCGATGAATTAGAGGCACCAAGATTGATGGGTGAAACTGAAGCAAGTAAATGCGGCGCAACCTTGCAGGACCCTGAGAGTGAATCAACCCTGAGATTTCTTGTTGATTTGTATCATCAGTGTACAATGGAAAACCCATCTGAGCGTCCCTCAGCAGCAGAACTATACCAGTTATTGCTTGAACGCTCAAACACTTTCACTAGTTCAAGGTGTTAGGGAAAAAAAAAGTGTGAATCAACTTCCTAAGTCATAATTTATCATTTATCCCAAATTTTGCAGCCATAGGATTGTTTTATTCTTAGAGGATTCATATTCCTTTCGGCCTCAAATGTTTGGGTTTCCTTTGGAGTTAGCTCAACGTCGCTGTATTTTCATATTCTATGCGAGCCTGTTGTACTTGTAGCCCTAGATGCTCATTTCTGTAAATTTTGTAGGTAGTAGAAAAGATCGCCACATTTAGATTTGGAGTTTTTGATTATTAAATTGAATCTTGCTTTCGTTAAGCGGATAAATTTGCAAGGGTGTATCTTCAGTTCTTACATCGTATAGCTGTACTGCCGATATATATTGTACACTATCTAGCCATATTGATTCTGTTTTCGCCGTGCCGCTCCTATTTCTCTTTCGTCTGACGGAATTACGAGTAACAAAGGCCAGGACTGGGTCTGAGTAGACGGAGTTACGAGTAACAATGGGCAGGACTCAGTTTTGCGACAGCTGAGTTCAATCCCAACCGGACATGGACAGCCTGAAGTTAGACTCGACTTTGATTTTTATTTTTTAAAAATTTAAAAATAAAAATGATCAAAATTTCAAAAAATAATGTTATTTTTTATAGCTGCTTGGCTTCAAGCCTGGTCGCTCAAGCTTAAGTCCGACTCGAGGCTCGATTTCTTGAGAAAAATCATATCTTAAGCAGAACTCAAGATCCGATTAAACTAGGCATAGTTTGTTGATTTTAGGCTCAGTGGATTTAGACTTGTACTTGATTGACAAGCCTAGACGAAGCAGCAAACTCATTACGAATTTTGCAAGCTCTTGGCAATAAATTAGTGTGTCCCTGAAGTTTATGGGTGATACTATCTCTTATTTAGTTATGTGTAATTAAAGGTAGATTTTATCCAAGGATTTTATGAAATTTTTTGCCAAAGGAACATTTTAGCCCCCCCAATGTTTACACTAAAGTCGGGGTTGGATCCTAACATTTTAATACGTTTAAAATGAGCCTTAATGATTATAAAACATTCAAAATAAACCATAATATTTAGAAAACGTTCAAAACAATCGTGATTGGGCGAAACCACTAATGGAGTTAGGCCTCTGTCTGTTAAATGTTAACATAACATTTTTTGTTGAAGTAAAATTTTTTAACCCACAAACAGGTGACGTGGATTTTTTAAAATAGAAATGGATCCCACTCGAAACAAAATGTTGCGTTTGGGGAGGGAGGTTGAGTTTAATGCGTTTTGATGTTTGAGTTTTAAAACAAATTCGATCCCTACAGAAAAAATAAGAAAGTATATAGATAGAATTATAGAAATATCACTGTTTAGCATATATCTACAAATTTATAGCCATCTATAGTATAATTTTTTGTGATTATGTAAAATTAAGACCCACACAATATACGTCCAAATGGGAAAATCAGAACACCAGTAGTAAATTTAAAACCAACAACACTATAGAATGATCATGATTCTAAAAAACTCACAATATTCAATAACCCAAAACACAATATAAATCCAAAATGCATCATCGACATAAGTGGCGACGGTCAAGCACTGATGATTGAACAGTAGTGAGCAGTTGTGACGGACATCATCCCTACTGTCGTTGCTTTGCTTGATGACAAGTTATTGCTTCAACATGACTACACTGTAACTACCATCCCTTGGGAAGGGAAGGGATGAGTCGCGATTGCTCCTTCTTCCAGTGGTACCATGGTTCTTGATACAAAGGTCACCTTAGGACTCAAACTTTTATCGAAGTTGATCGCCAACACCCTTTGTACGACAGCCTCACTTAGATTCACTTAAGTAAGATTTCAACCTTCAACGACCCTCGAAGTGTTTACCTTGCACACTTGAAGAAACTATGCTATGAAAGTAATAAGAAATAAAGGCAGCAAGGAAGACAACAGAGATACAGTAAAACCAACTTTTATATTACTTTCCCTCAAAAGAATACAAGAAATGTTCTCTCTTTGAATGAGTTGAGAGCAAAGCTCGAATGAGCTAATTATAGGCATTCTAACTTGGATGTCAAGTTACATTCATAATCCCACTCAAACTGAGCTGCCTAAGACTGTGCTAAGATCACGTCTATCTCTATCAAATTACATCATGTAGACCAATTAGATGACACCCCTATCTAAATAGGACTCTAACTGATAATATAGAATCTACAAGATAACAGAAAGATAAAGTTTACATTCAACTAGGAAACTAGTATCCTTATCCTCGAAAATCTCTGCTATCTTCAGATGTTAAGTTCCACTGTAACTCTAACTCTTTGTCATCGCCACATTATTCAAGATCTCCCCACGATCTCTACCCACTGATGATGCATTGTGATCTTGCCGAAGCCCATATAACACACTGGCTTGATCAAATGCTTCCCATAACAAGTCCGTTAGTCGTGGTCCATCCATCCGATTATGGGTTAAGTCCTTAGTCTATCAAGTCCTTAGCCTAAGTCGAGTCAATCTTCACGTTTGCCTTAGTGTTTTTGCATGCCTCCCTCATGCGTGTAATCCAACTAACCTCCCTCCTAAGGCACCTCATGAAGATCGCTGAGAAGTGCTCTAAAGTTTAAGGGTCTAACAAACCACCCCCACTAGATGGATTCGACGCCCTCGTTGAATTAGTCTGAAGGTAGACGTTCACTTGATCTTCGAATTGCCACAAGGTTGTATCTTTTTCCCACGTAGCTTCCGCGACAGGTTTACCTTTCCACTAAATCAAGAACTTGGTTCGTTGGTTTTTCTTGTATTAACCCATTGTTTCATGATCTAGGATCTTCTTCACTTAACCCTTAAACTGTTTCCTCACAATAGGTGGCGCTCGCTTCACCTAACCCCTATTCGGATCTGATGCATAAGGCTTGAGAAAACTAATATGAAAAGTAAGATGTACCTTTAATCGTTCGGGCAACTTCAGTCTGTATGCCACGTTCCCCACTTTGTGCAGCACTTAAAACGGTCCATCATACTTCGGCAACAAACCCTTATGAACTTGCTTACTCGAGATCTTCTTTAAAATCTGTGGAGTTAGTTTCAACAAAAATTTATCTCACATGTCAAACTCTAATGGTCTCCTCTGAAGATCCGTTTGCTTCTTCATCCGTCGAGAAGCTTTTTGAAGACTGTCCCTCGTCTCATCCAACAACTCTTACTTCTCCATCATAAACTTATGCACCGCAGGACATTTTCCACCTGTCTTTTGTTGAGTAATCTCCAGTGGTGTGAGAGGTTGTTGTCCTAACACAATCTCAAAGGAACTTTTCTCCGTAATCAAAGATCTATGCAAGTTATAGGAAAACTGTGTAGTATTAAGTAAACTCAACCAATTACGTTGACTTGCATTTACATAATGTCGTAGGTACTCCTCCAACAAACCGTTGATTCTTTCTATTTGGCAATCAGTTTGTGGGTGATTTGGTGTTGAAAACTTCAAATCGCAACCTATCGTATTAAAAAGGGACGTTCAAAATCGGCTCGTAAATTTGTCATCTTGGTCGCTCACAATGTTAGCTAGAATTTCAAAAAACTTGACCACGTTTTCGTAGAACAACTCGGCCGCAATATCCGAGGGACAAGTCACGGGAGTTGGCATAAAGATCACATACTTGGAGAATCTGTCAACCACCACCATGATTGATGCCATATGGTCCACCTTTGGAAACCCACTAATGAAATCCATTAAAACCGACATCCACGGTCACTCGGGGATGGATAAGGGTTGTAGCAAATCAGCTTCCTTCTTTCTTTCTGGCTTATCCAACTGACACACGAGGCACGTCTTGACACATTCCACTTCATTCTCCATCTTCGGTCAAAAGTAGGAACGAGATAGGAGCGCTATCATCTGTTGGACTCTTGGGTGACTAGCCCACTGCGAGTCATGCTTCTCTTTTAACAACTATTTCCACAATCCACCAAAGCTCGTGACATACACTTAACTACTTTTAGTCATCAAAAGCTCATCATTGTTGAGTCAAAAACTACGTACAACACCTTCCTTAACTTGAGAAATCAACTTACAGTACATAATGCCTAATGAAGCTGCCGGTTTAATTTGTTCCAATAGGTTGGACTCTATCCTTAAGACCGAATAAAGGGCCGTAAATACCTCCTTCCTAGTCAAGGCATCTGCCACGTTGTTGTGCCTCCCCGGTTTATACTCCCATACAAAGTCATACCCAGCAAGAAACTCCTGCCACCAGGCTTGTTTTGCGAATAATTTCTTTTGGGTCCTAAAAAATGTGTTAGCAATATTATCCATTCGGACAATGATCCTGGTTCCCAGCAAATATACTTGCCACGTCTCAAGGAAATGTACCACCATAAACATCTCCTTCTCGTACGTTGAGTAACACTGCTCCCACCATTGAGCTTTCAGCTCTCAAATGCTACTAGATGACCCTCCTGTACAAGGACTCCACCAATGGCTTTGTCTGAAACATTAGTATGTACCTCAAGTGGAAGATCGAACATGGGCAGCTCCAACACCAGTTCGGTTGAGATAGCAGCTTTAAGTTTTTTGAATGCCTTCACACATACACTCGACCAACACAACTCTTGCTTCTTCTTCAGCAAGTCTGTCAATGACGCCGCTTTCTTGGAGTGTCCCAAAATGAACTGCTTATAGTAGTTCCCCAGGCTGACAAAACTTCGCAATTCTCGTACTGTCGTGGGGGCCTGCCACTCAACTATCACTTTCACCTTCCTCAGATCCATTCTGACCTGACCCTTACTCACCACGTGACCCAAAAATCTGATCTTCAACTGGGCAAACTCACACTTCTCCATCTTCACCTACAGCTTGTGCTACCTCATCCTTTCGAACACTCGCCTCAAGTGTTCCACATGTTCTACCAAGTTAGTACTATACACTACGATGTCGTCTAAGTAGACCGCCACAAACTCATCTAAGAAATCGTACAACAAATCATTCATAAGGTTGCAAAATGAAACAGGGGCGTTAGTTAATCCAAACGGATTAACTAAAAATTCGTAGGATCCATATCGAGTTATGCACGTTATCTTTTGCTCATTATCCTCAGTTATTTGCACTTGCCAATACCCACTCTGAAGATCCAACTTAGTGAACACTTCCCCTTGATAACTTGTCCATCAAATCCTGAACCAAAGGTACCAGATACTTCTTTTTGATTGTTATCTTGTTCAATGCTCGATAGTCCACACACATTCAAAGTATATCGTCTTTCTTCTTATGAAACAATATCGGGGCACCGTATAGAGCTTTAGATAGTTGGACAAGCCCTGCCTCCAAAAAATCACCAAGTTGTTTCCGACGTTCCGCCAATTCCATCGAGGACATCCTATATGGGGCATATGCAGGTGGGATCGCTCCAAGAACCAACTCGATCCTGTGATCTACCTCATGATGAGGGGGAAGAGTTTTCGGTAATTCTTTAGGTATCACCTCCCGAAACTCCCTCAACAAACTTGCAACCTCATCAGAGACTTCCACCACGTGGTCTTCACTGATTTCCTACATGGAAGCGAGATAGTCTCCATACCTTTATTTAACCCTTTCTCGATGCTCATAGCCGAAACATGTCCTATCGAAGTTGTAGCATTCGTCGTTCCACCTTTGAACCTACAACAATTCACGTAGAAGGAATTTTGATCTTGCATCAACATCATAACCTCCTAAACTCGGATACAACACCATCCTTACTGCAAGCTAACTTCCAATTATGACCTCTTGAAATCCTCCAATGGTATGATAATGAAATTCATCTTGGCAAGCTAACTTCCAATTATGACTGGAACATTGTAAGCAATTCTGCATCTGCTTATGCCTTCCTTGTAGGGATTTTAATCTTCATCGGGGCATTGGATACCCTTATGCCCAACTTTCGAACCATCCTTTCCACTAGGAAACTGTGAGTCGCACCTGTATCCACCATTGCAGTCATGTCTTGCTCCCCAACCTGTACACCTAAGTACATTAGTTTATCAAAGGGAACTGACTCGGTACTAATCGCATTAAGCAAGGTGATCGAATTTAGTGCCGCATCTTTCGAAGATTCACCGTCTTCTTTGACAATTAGGGCATTTAACTTCTCCTTTCTCGGGCATTCTCTGGCAAAGTGTGGACCTCCGCACAAGTAAGAAGCAACCTTGCCCTTCTTCGAGGATGTCTTCCCATTCTTTGAGCTTCCATTCTGCTTGCCCTTGCCCTTAAAATCCCCCTTCTTGGAGTCTTTCTTCTTCTTCCCCTCGGTCTTCTCCTGTTGGGTGTCGCCTTTGCCCTTGGAAGAATTTGAGGAGCTCATCTTAGATTCTTTTGCCATTCGAAAATCCACTAAGGCATCAGCGGCCGCGATTGCACCCACCACGTCCTTCATATTTTGCCTCCGTAACTCCATTTGAGCCCACGGTTGTTACCTAGACATAAAATTGAAGAGCTTGTCCTCGTCTAACATATTCTCAATATCTAGCATTAGAGAACTAAATGATTTAACATAATCTCTTACTGATCCATCCTACTTGAGCTTCTTCAAGGTATCTCTCACCAGCCAGGAAGTATTCATGGGAAGGAACTGATCCTTGAGCTCCTTCTTCATCTGCACCCACGATTCCACGGGAGTTTTACCCACACTAATCTCCGTAAAAGTTCTCGTTCTCCACCAGAGCTTGGCATCCCCATCCATGTATATGAATGTCACATTGACCTTCTCAGCATCGGGTGCCCTAGCAGCCGCAAAGTACTGCTCCATATCCCACAAGAAATTCTCCAACACCTTAGTGTTCTACATGTCTTCGAACACCCTAGGTTCACATACCTTCAAAGAGGAAAGTTATGGTGTAACATCCCATTTCCAGATAACGGGTTGAATTATACAAAATGGGTACACGAGAGATTAATCGGAGAAATTAAGACAACACATCTCATGCTCATGCATTTGTGAACAGTGATATGTGCACATGAAAAATGACTGTACATGCATTCATGACATTCTTCCCGATATAAGTGTGAATAAGTGTGATTTTTTGAAAAATAGGCTTTATGAGTGATAATTTGAATTGGAGAGGATTATTGGGGTTTTTATATTTTTAGAGAATTATAGAAATTTTCTGGAAATTTTTTGGAGTCATTTCCGGACCCGGAAAATTGTCAAGTGATAGTTAGGGGTCGTCCAGTAGAAAAATTTGTTGTCCAATGGCAATGGAAATTCA
>JANQBM010000221.1:23589949-23600250 GCA_025594535.1 Erythroxylum domingense
TTCTGTAATTTATGTTTGTGATTTTCAATAAAATGGGCCAATTTGAGTTATCAACTTTCTGTACTTTTTGTTTCATCGATTAAAATGTAATATGTTTCATTTTCAGTTTAAGTAAACAAAATGTTTTGAAAAAGAAATAGTGGGCCCAAAATAATGATCATTGATAAGAGTATTAAAAATAAATAAATTTATACCGACTTTTACTTGTTAAGTGATGTGGCACACCACCCTCGCGGGGCACAGATTCGGATATCACTATCGATATCGGGTTCGGGTCCAACGGAAGTGGGGTGTTACAACAATAATCAAAGGAATGGTTTATGCTAAATTAGTGAACTGATTGACTCAAAATACCAGAAATAGAAAATCCTCTTATTATAATGATATGCCATTGCAGGTAATTTAATGCTGTTGCTAGAAGTTCAAGAGATGAAGGTAATCGCTATAAAAGCAGTGAAGAGTTGACAACTATATGTCTATATAAACTACTATAATGAATAATTCATGAATATAAAATCTAAATGGCGAATCAAAAAATCCTATGGAATCATGAAACGTGGAAGGATCCTTCGAATAGTCATATCATTTCGTTATATTGACAATTTCAAAAAGCTTAAGGGGGTAAGCACATCACCTCCTCCTATATGTTTAATAAACTTAGATGGCGAGAGAAAGCTTACATGGTAGACACAAAGTTAAGTTAAGAGGGTAGGTCCCACACTTAATAATAAAATAGCAGTTATATTTCTTAAATAAGTGGGTTTCACTTTGTTCCGTTAGCAATGACGTAACATAAGATGCCCACAAAACACAATAAAAAATATAAAAATGCCAGGTCAGCATTGACTTAGCATTTAATAGATAGGTTAAAATTTTCTTTATAGCAAGGTCCAATTTGAATGTTTTCTAAATGTTAGGGTTATAATTATTTACTTAAAAATGATAGGGTTAAACTTGTCAATTAGTAAAAAAGTTAGGGTCAAAAGTGATCTTTTTTCCAAGTAAAAATAAAATAGAGAACAAAGATTTATATCAAAATACCTCATCGACTAGTCCAAGTACATACAAGATTAGATATGAAATAAATGGATTATTTAATATTTAGTGATATGGATTATTATGAACAACATTGTCCTTTATGCATAAGATATCCTATTGCAATATTTTGATTTAAAGTATTTTAGTTCAAGTAGTGAATCCTTATTCACGTAAAATATTTTGAAAGAATTTATTACAAATATTAAAATAAACTATATACGAATGTACTAGATTACAAGATAAATTAATGAAAATATGACTAACTTGCAAATTCTACTAGATTAGAAGACAAATTCATAAAAAATGATTAAGTTGACAACATGTAGATTATCCAATTAAAAAAACTCAAATCTATTATTATAAAATTACGTAACACATCAATTAAAATAATGAAAATCAAATTTATTTAAAATTAAACATATTTTAAAGTTACTATAAAATCTAAGTGTAAACTATAAATAAAATAAGATAAAATGAAAATAAATCCACAAATTAATGAAACACAGGAAATAATAAAGATTACCAAAAATTCATCATAAATTAATGTATATTTTATAAAACTGATACGTAAAGATGACTCATTTACTATTAAGCTATTTAAAATTTTAATTTCAATTTTAATCTTTTTAATAATATAATAAGATAACATGTAAGTTAAATATATGAAAATATTTAAAGATATGAACCATGTGTAAAGATATATCTTTGTTCCTTTGATCATGTCATCTTTTTCTATTATTTTTTTTGACATGGTGAGTTAAATCCTAAAAAATTGTTAAACTTAAAATTTGTTTTTAAAAATGTTTGAAACTAAGTTAAAAAGAATTAACACTAAAATCCTTATAATTTTTTTATAAACAACTAAAAGGGAGGTAAATTGAGTCTTTTTATCTTTAGAAATAATTAAAATATTATTTTCTTCAAGTAAGGGCTAAAATACTATTGATATCAAAGGTATCTCTTACGTTTTTGGACCACTAGTCTTACAATTTTGGATGTCCGACTAATATACCTTATAGATTCTCTTTATTTATGCAAAAGTGAAATTTTCACGTGGATAACTTGTTGAAAACTTGATATACCAATCATTTTTGTAGCTTTTTGCTATGAGAGGTTAGTTTTATTCTTAACCAATAACATAATGAAGAGAAACAATTATATAAAAATCATACAAAAATAATCACCTTCAAAGAGATTCCACAAAATAGTTTAGTGGTGACTCACTATAAATTATTGAATCTCACATAAGTTCAGCATGTCACTCTTTATATGAGCATCAATGTACATTAATAGCTCAATTAATGTGAAATATTTTCAGTAATGAAGTTTTCACCCTAAAATATTAAGAAAAGATATAGTAAAATATAAAGTAAGAAATTAGTCCTAGGCAGACAATGAGTTTTAGGGTTAATTGAATAATAATAAAGATATTAAGTACCGTATTATGCTCGTATAAATATTTACCTAGATCTGCAATATATTTTCTAATTTAGGGAATAAAATTAAAGGAAAAATTGCATCAGTTGAAAAATAAAAATTTCCTACAAGTTTGTGGTGAAAAGTTATCTAAGGCTTAAAGAACAGAAAGCATATGGATAAAACCTTAGGAGTTTTTCTAGAGTTTAAAATGAAATATAATGCCTATAATGAATCATACGAGATTTTTTTAATCAATTTTTGTAAGGAAGGAGAAAAAGATCTCAAGTAAAAACAGTTTGGGCTAAACGAAGGAGTTCTGTTGGGCTTAGGCATATTTGTTGAAGAAAAAAATAATGGTAAAAGAAGAAGGAATTTTGATTTTATATTAAAAAGAGACTTTTAGTTTTCAAAGTGCGATTGAATTTTGAAAATAAATGGTAATATTAAACTAAATGAGTTCAAATGAAAACTATATTAACTTAAAATAATGAGCATGAACTAAATGAATTAATAAATTGAAATGATTTAAAGTTTAATATGAATGAATTGAATGTGTCCAAATTGGTTTTAAGTAAATTTAGAAGGATTAAGAAAATAATTATACTAAAACACTAATCTAAAAGAAATTGGGCCTAAAGATTAAGAACAACCTCTTAATAAGAAATTAAAGGATGGGAATAAGCTTATGGCTAAATTTTAATGAGGACAAACATAATAGATTTATTGAGAAACATGAGCCGTCTAATGTTGCTTTGAACGTACAATATGGACTTTGATTGCCTTATAACATTTGTATTAGGGCTTTTTCAATTTTATATTTTTGACCCATAAATCCAAACAACCTATCAAACACATAATAAAAAGCATATAAAATAAGAAAATAGGAATGTTCATTTTTGGGTTTGGCATATCCTAAGTATGATAAGTGTTAATTACTATATATTTTTAGCATAATTTTAAGAACATTTAGCTTTTTTCTTTTTTATGCTTATACGATTTGATACTTAGTGTTGCTTATATTTTGTTTACAAGCCCTATTTTACCTCTATAATAAAGAACAAATGAATATGGGAAATTTGACACTAAGTTGGAGAAGTTTTGGATGAACACGAGTTAATTATGGTTCCATGATTAGGATATACCATATGCCCCTGTAGCAAATCTGTGCATAAACTTTTTTTTTTAAATATTTGGGAGGCTAGAAGCTGGGAATGAAATTACAAAAAATACCCCCTCTAAGGTGGGTGAAATGTCAGGTGAATAACATAAGGATCATTTAATATCTGTTGACTCAGGGCTGATGGAGACGCATTAAGAAATGTTCTTCGTGAAGGATCAAAAGTGGCGTTTCCTCCTGAGTGAACACAGAAATTATAGGTCATCGTTGCTTATTGCAGATCCGAAGGAAATATTAGAAACTGGTCAACCGTATGTGGTTCTTGAGGTCGACGGGACTATTCTAATCGAGCTTGTACAATGTTGGCCACCAGATGTGAAGATGGTGGGTTGCCATTCTGAAGAAGATCCGGTGCCCAATAAAGAGTTTGCTCAAAATGAGTATGCTATAGAGCGTTCTTAGCTAATGCATTGGCGTCTAGTTTCACTGATCTTGGAACTTCTTTGATAGTTTGGTCACATACAGAACAAGGCCTAAATATGGTGTCATGTTTCCTAGCATGGGACTTACATGATATCTTGTTTTCTGACTTTAAACTTATGTTCCACGTAAGAATTCTCAGAAGTGAAACAAAAGAGGAACAAACCCAAAACGTGGTTAAAATGGTATCACGTTGGTCATCCGTATTTGGTGTTAAAGTTTATGTAAGATAAGATTTCTAATAGCTACAAAGTAACATAGGATCCATATAGGATATTGGTTCCCAATTTGTTAACATTTTAGGATTTCTCGAGATAAAAACACAAAAAAAGGGTGAAAGAAAAGAAAAGAACATCTGGGAGGACCAGAAATTAATCATAAGATAGAAGAGATTCAAGAGCACGTAAAGTAGGAAACATTCTTGAAGAAAAGCAAGATTTAATTAAGACTCAATCAAAAAGCATCAAGATTCAAAAGCCATGAGAGTCATTTTTTTATTTTATTTTCTTTATTTGTCAATATTGTTTTCTTTACTTTTTATAAACTAAATTTGGATATATATTTAGGTGGGATAAACTTTTGAATTTAATATTTAAAATGATTTATTTAATGTAAGATTATAGTTTTCTTGAAAATTATACAAATTTGCTTTTTTTTATTATATTGAAGTAATGAAAATAGAAGATTCAATGTTGGATTTCATTTATAGGATTGAAATAGCAAACACAGAAGATATTGTAAACAATCAGGTCAAAACATGAATAGGGAGAGTTGTATGAAATCCTAAAGATAGGGTCACATAAATATCTTGAGTTAGGGTAAAACTTATCATGGGAATTCACAAAACAAACTAATGCCTTCTTAGTTGTTTTTATTAGAAAGAGATTTTAGTTAATCCATAATAATTAGGGCTACATGTCTTGAGAAAGAATATAGTTACAACTTTGAAATTCCTATCAGGCCAAGAAACTAAGGTTAATCATTAAATCTAGATAAATTCAAGCATAAAAATTTCTACAGGTAGATTTACTTACTATTAGTTGATATTCTTAACCATTGCTTTGAAATTGTGATTCCAAACAGTTATTATATTTTATTTAATTATATCTTTCTCTCAATTATTCACTTATTTAGATTATACAATAAGAAAATATTTAGTATTAGTAGTTACAATACTCATCAGACCAACATTCGATTCATTGAACTATGATACAAACAACAATAGGGATCTATCCTTAAAATGTCCCATATAGTGACACTTATAATTGGGGGCGACAATGAATTCTATCTTTTCATAGAAAAATCAAACTCCTCCTGGATCTCAATAGCAATCAAAGAAGTCAAGTCTTAAAGAGCTTATGATGACATTTATCACTACATTTGATACTTTCTTCATAAAGAAATAAAGAGTCTCTTCAAAACTTAGAAACTCAGATTGGGCAGCTTATTAAGTTTATATCTAGAGGTAGCAGGGTGTTTTAGTTAGCTACACAGAACCAAATTCAAGAGAGAAAGTGGATGCAATAACTTTTAGGAGTAGGAAGGTGCCACATGTTGAAGAGAAAGAGTAAGAAGAAGGAGAAGACTATTGTGTAAAAGAAGAAGGAAAAAGAGAAGGAGAAAGAGAAGGGTGACGAGCCAAACAAGGAAGTGGTTAGAAAGTATAAATTAAAAATTCCATACCTAAATAGGCTCAAGATAGATAGAAAGGAGAATAAGTTTGGTAAATTTCTAGAGCATTTTAAATAATTATATGTTAACCTATATTTTGTAGAATCTCTCTCACAACGGACAAAGCATATCAGATACTTAGAGGACCTCCTTTCTAATAAGAAGACGCTTAAAGAGTTAATGGTACTGAATTTAAGTGAAGAGTGCTCCTCCATCCTGTAAGTAGAAGGAGGAAAGATATAGAATCTATAGCTACTAGAAGATGAGGAAGCCAATGGGCCTTAGATTTTGAAGAAGAGTATAAGCAAGTCTTTGATTATAAACCTGGAATGAGTGAAGGGCTTAACGATAAATCTAGCTGAAAGACTTATAATGAAGAACTTTTTGGAAGCCACCCTAATATTTAGGTGTTTTAGATTTAATTTGGTAGTTTTTATGATCTTTAATATTAGTTTTAGTTTCTTTTCATAGTTTTAAACTCATGATTTTAAGTTTACTTTTATATTCCTTCAAGGTTAGATCATGATAATTTTACTTTACAAGAGAATTAATAAAGTTATATAAGCTATTTATGCAATATTACCTTACCATCTAAGAACATATATTAATGATATTTAAAAAGGTCAATAATTTTTATTTCTATGAGAGTACTAGTTATCTTGACCTTCTTTCCATTATTTTCATTATTCTTATATGTTTTCTATATTAAGGACATTTTATAACCTAAGTGTGAGGGAGGGCATTTATACTTATCAACTTTGTTATAATTAGCTTAATATGAACAATTTTATTAAATTTTTAACTTTGAGATAATATGAATAAGCATGATTCATTATGAGTTTAATTGTTATTATGATTTGATTATTTAGGCAAATTAAGTTTTAACGATTAAGTTAATTTTAATTTACCCATTTTGAGAAAGGATATTTTATTTGCAATATGAATTTTTTAATTATTTGTAGAAATAATAGAGTTATATGTGAATTCTTTTAAAGCATTTTCATTGTCAAAAATAAGTAAAAAGTGAAAAAAGTGAAAAAAAAGTGTGAATTAGTTAGGATAGAATAAATTCATTCCACAAGCTTCAAACCAAGTAAAAAGATAAAGATTGGTGTCAATAACCATTTAAAGTAGTGACCTAATTGAGTAAAAGAGAGTATTCATGATAAGTTGCTTACTATCATGTCAAAAGTTTAGGTGACTTTTCAAATAAGCTTTTAAATGCCCTTTTGTGTCAATTTTAAAGTTAGTGTTTTTACTTTTCACTTAGTAAGGGTTGTGATAATGTATAAAAATTGAAGAATACTACTCATGTGTGTTCATTTTATGCATTAGGAAATTTTTTTGTTAAGTTATAGTTTGAAGGATTGTGGAGTGAATTGAATTGATTTATAACTTGGTGTAAGTAGAAAAACTCACAATTTGATGAATTTTGCAATTGAAATGAATAATGAAAAATCTTGATTGAAGTGATTAGATTGTTAATTTCTTTCCTAAAGTTGCTTTGATGATATAAATGAAATGATACATAAAAAAATATTAAGAATTGATGAGGAAAGTGCACCTATCATTTTCTTATATTATAGTTTAGGTAAGTTGGGTGTCGATCCCACAAGGATTGTAACTATTGATATTGATAATCTTTCTATTATCTAATCTAATATAATGAGTGATTGGATTAAAATCCAATGCAATGGATAAGAATAACAATTAATAGATAGAATAGGTTTAGAAGTAGAATCTCCCTAGAGCTTTACTATACTTGAATTTATTCTTATTTAATGATTAATCCTAGTTATTTGGACTGATAGAAATTCCTAAGTTACAAATATATTCTCTTTTGAGCAATACAGTAGCCTTCCTCCTAAAATCGCTTTCTAATCAAAACAACCTAGGAAACATTAACCCAATATGTGAATTTTTATGATTCGTTTCATTTCAGAAAGGAAAGATCATATAATTCTATCTTTATCAATAAATAAAATTCTTATTATTCATGATGTGATCTATTCATACATATCACCTCTCATTCTTAATATATGAATTTAATTATTGAATCTATAACTCTCATTTATTCAATTTAACACAATATATTCTCATATAAGTAAGGATCTTTCATTAAATTAAAAAAATCAATCTAAAAACTAAATTATATCATTCTCATCTAAATCTATATTCTAATTTAGTTTATATTAAAACAAAGAAAATTAACAAAGAACAATAAAGAAATAGGAAATAAAAATGAACTTATGGTTTTTGAATCCTGATGGTTCTTAATTAATCATGACGGAATCTTGCTTCCCTTTCATATGCTCTTGAGTCTCCTCAGCTTGTTAGCCCCATGTTTAGATAAGTAGGTCCATATTGGTGCCATATTTTGATTTCTTCCTTTAAAATCATTCCAAAATCACTTCAACTAACTTTAAACTTGACTGAATTCGTTCCTTCATCATTATATGGATAAAATAAAGTATAAAAAAATTTAAACTAAATTAAGTACCAAAATTTATAAAAAACATCCTCAAAACATAAGCTAAATATCCTCATAATCATGCTAAAAAATATGATGTAATTAGCATACATCAAATACCCCACACTTAGGAATTTGCTTTTCCTAAAGCAAATCAATTTTATCACTATAAACTTAAATAGGAAGCAATTTTAGGAAAACATTTAAACAAATTAAACATCAATCAAGATTCTTCATTATTCATTCAATTACAAAGTTCATAAAATTATTAGGAATTTAGCTACTTTCATCAAATCATATATTGATTCAATTCGCTCCACAATCCTTCAAAATTCAACTCAATCTATAAAATTCAACCTAATGCATAAAATGAATATTAGTGCATGCTAAATATACATTACTTTTAACTTGATTCTCATGGCATTATACTTTTTTTTGGACAAATTTATAAGATTTACTACTCAAAATAAGAAATAGTTTATTCCATGTCTTATTTCTACATCTTCAAGGAAAAATAGTGATTTTTGATAAAAATTGGGACAATTTAGAGCAACATTTTAATAATGAAGAAGGACCCTAAAATATGGCACCTACATACCATTGTGTTAAGGTTATGTTTAAAGATGATTAATTTTGTTTTTCCTTCACCACCTTACACACCCCTACATTCTATCTTTGACCATGCAATACTCCTAAAATCCTCAAAATAAGTAGGGTTGGAAACCTTGTGTATCAAACATATATGGGTCTTATTTATCTCTTTAAGAAGAGTAGCTCATGTGAAGAATTCCTTTATAGCTCTCTTCACCATGGGACTAATTTCTTACCAAGTCTTTTGAAAAAAGAAGTCGTTGAAGAAACTTCTTCTATTTCTTTGTCTCCAAGAAACTTAGTGAAAAATTCTGATTGATCTTGGGTTATCCTCTTCCTGATGAAGGGGAGTAACAGAGGGGAATATGGTAAATTGCTGGAGTATTCATAGAATCTCTTAAAATGCTTATAAGCTTTAATAAGAATATTTTTGCTGAGTGATTATAGAACCATCAGGCATTGTTAGTAAACATAATCTATTATCATTCTTTGTGTCCAAAATGGAGTTGAAGAAGAACTTAGTACGCTTTGCCCCACATTTTAGCTAATTAGCATTGTCTCTTTATTCCAATAGGTGTTGATAGCTGATAGATAGTCTCTTAGATGTTCCTTCTCCTTGTTTAATAATAAATCACTACTAGGATTCTTCAGTATTTCCCTCTGGCCTCCTTAGTTGTATTAATAACTTATTATGTGGTAGAGCCTTTTCTAATAATTAGATTTTTCATTTCTAATTTTGCCTCTACTCATATCCTTTTATAGTAATTTTTTAGGGCTTTTAGGAGATACATTGTGTGATACACGACCATGTATTGGACAGTGTGTATAACACAAAATCTCTAGAATTTGCAATTCTACACTGACTAAGAGACATACATAATCGTGCATCCTTTAATCACTTTGAATCTTATTTTTATATCGTGTTTTCATCCAAATTCTTCTCATTTTTGTCTGTGAAGGCAATTATGATCTATAAATGCATTTGGAGCAAATGAAGTACAAAATATACAATAAAACTATAAAATATCAAGCAAAAATGCGTTAATTATGAGATATAAAATAGTTAATTATGCGTCTATCAATCATCCCCACACTTAAGCTTTTGTTTGTCCTCAAGCAAACTATAATCAAAATTATAAATCTTACAACATTTATCCTTCATTAATCTTAACTTGTCCGTTCATACTATAAATCATCGTTTCATATTAATGAAATTAACATACAATTATAGTCAAGTTATCCTAAAATTAACTTCCTAAGTAATATTAATGGTAATTATATTAATGATTGCATTAAAATCAAAAGAATAAACCTTACACCCTCATAAAGATTTCACTCAATGCACTTAAGTGTTTAGGGTGAAAAGTATCAAACGCTTAATAAATTTAGAGTAGAACTCTTATAATAGACTTGTAATATTATCACATTTATACCACTTATGTAACATCCCCTCACTTATGGGAAAGGGCAATGTGGTCTTTTTGAATGGGTTAGAATAATTGAAAGTGTCTTTAT
>JANQBM010000221.1:23600869-23649002 GCA_025594535.1 Erythroxylum domingense
AAGCCCATTTTTCCTTTAAGGCTATTCTTTTCTAACATTAACTTAAGGCCAACTAACACATTAAATGTTACTAACTCTTACCTACTTCATTAATGCCATTACATGCTAATTAATGTCATATGCTATTTAATGCTATCATATTTAATTCCTATCATCTTAATTAATGCTAACTAAATTACTTAATTAGTCTAATCATGCTTTATTAAATAAATAAATAAATAAATAATATTTAAAAAAAAATTTGGGGCTAATAATTTGAGTATACCCATGAATATATCTTTTTTAAACACATTTTCCAAGTCTACCTCTAGATTTCTCAATTTATAAAGGTGATGAATGTTGATTGATCATAAGTAGAAGCATTAAATGTTAAATTATTGCTATGGTTTTTAAAAGTTACTCATCTTTGCTTATGACTATTTATCCTTGGGAAATATAGGAAATGAGTAATTGTTTTTGGGTCTATGATTTTGATTATGATGTTTTGCCAGAGTAAAGACAAAAGCTAAGTGTGGGGGAAATTTGTAACATACCACTCCTATAGAGCATAATCCCAAACATACCAAAGGATATTCAAAGACATACTCTATGGAAATTATACATTAGGACAATCAAATTAACTAAATCTTAGGCATCGAACATATCATAAGCATTCAAAATATTAATTTCTTTCACAAACCTATAAGGTCTCAAATTTCAACACGCAGAAGAATCCATCATAGGCATCACACATTAGTTTAGAGTTCAATTTCAGTACAAACATATATTACAAAAGTTACATTATTGGACCCCTTTTCAGAATCCAACAATCGATTCGAATACCAAACAATGTTTGACTCGGGTCTTGGGATGAATTCTTAGAAGACTATTGGGGATAGTCGTGGGAGAGTGGGGGAAAGAAAAATGAAAGGTATCACATTTATATATATAACAAAATCTCAGCGTGGCAATAAAGGAGGTTTCGTCGCGGCTAGCTATAGCTTTGCCGTGGCGAACCCATGGAGTTATCTCCATGGATCCTTCGGGAAAAGTTCGCCGCGATGTAGGTCATTCTTCGTTGCGGCGAAGATGCCTTCAAAAAAAGATTCGCCGAGGTGACCCTTGGCTTAACCGCGGCGAAAACCTTAGAAATTGCAATCCACAAAAATTTTAAACAAGCACTTGCATTCAAATCTAACCCTCCAACTCACCCATTAGACAAACATAATCATACACAAGTGGAATTTTGATTCATCATTTCCTTACTAATTCAAAGAGTTTGAGCAAATACATATCATCATACACATCAAAACTTAAAAGAAAATACATAAGGATGCTCAATGTTGATATGCTTATAAAGCTAACCAAAATCACTAACTTAGTACAAAAGTCTCTAGCTTTCTTGGATTTTCTGATGCCTTGCAAGTATCAACGATCTTCTCGTTCTACACCTAAGGAGTGGAGGGTAATTGGGGTGAGCTGGGAAGCTTAATGGCTTATATGTTTATAGCCATTGGCATTGAGCCACACATTCAAGCATAATGACATATATATATATATATAACAATTCAATACTCAACAAGTTGAAACTCATAACTCATATTTACCAAGATGTCATCACAAAAAACATGTAATATAATTTATCCATCACAACATAACACTCAATTATGCATCATGCTTAACAAATCGATGATGAAATACAAAAAAAATGGCTCGAGAGTTTCGTGGAACAAAACGGATAAACCAAAGTTTATACCGTGAACAAAACAAGTCTAATTTCTCAGGATCCCGTGGCCTCAAGCGGGCAGTTGGGAGAAGGCTATATATTGACATGAAGGTGACTAACGAAGCGTTCCTTTCTTGCCCAAACATAAACAAGTTTATGCTCAATTCATTTCTATGCATTTTCATATTCTCATTCTTCTTATGCTTTCTCATATTTTCACTTATACAAAGTACCATGACATTTTTCAACAATTGCCATAATTCAAAACAAGCAATTTAACACACAGTATACAAACAAGCAGGAAAATTGCCCATACTACATAATAACTATAAATATATTACCCACCTAATTCGCTTGACAATCCAAGTTCAATGTTGTCTTTCCTCTTGCTCTTGGATCGAGCTTGCTTGGTTTCTTATAACAAACCAAGTTCTCATTCAAAACAAATTCAAAATAAATAAATTTATAAGGCTTCGATAATCAAAATGCTAAAATTGAACTATAACCCTTCAAAATCCATACTTTTGTGTCAACTTTTCCATGATCATTATGATCAGGTAAATGAAACAATTTGCTAACACTTTCTTCTATAAAAATGTCTCCCATTTCTTCAAGTTTCCAATGACACAAAAATCATTCAATTTGGCTTAGAAATCCAAAAGTTACACTCCAAGCATGCTGGGACTACTCTTATACTGAGACAATATTCTATACTTAACTTTCGTCCAAAAATTTATATCCTTAGAGACTGAATTTAAACTTCATTTCTTCACAAAACTCGTATCCCTATATCTCTAGTTTACTCCAAATAAAAAATCACTTCATTTGGACAACTACACAAAAATTATGCCTAAAATACCAAAACATGTCTGTGCAGAAAAATGGATTTCGTCGTGGAGAAATCAGAAATTCGCCGCGGCGAACTTTTCCAGAAACTCATTCCTAAGACATTTACGACATTCTTCATCTATATACTCCCCATCTTTCAAATATAACCCATCTTAACCCTAAACCACCTCTTCTACTTTTCCAAGCTCATTTTAACACAATATCATCAACAAATACATTAAAATCTATCTTTGATCATTAACCCTAAAAGATTATAACATTACTCACCATTCATCAACAACTTCCTATCCACATTCCATATTGTCTTTCACTTCTACCTAACACTAATTATACTTCATATAAGAATGAAGAAGAGGTACAGCGTATACTTACTTGGTTTAGCTCCAAATTCTTCAAACTCTTCAAGATTATCCCAAACCCTAGCTTTTCTCTTTTTTTCTTCTTCTTCCTCTCTTCCATGACACTCTCTTCTCACACAAGACAACAATTACTTCTTCTTCTAACTTACACTATTAATGATTGTAAGATGACCCTTATGCCCTTCCACTTATGCCTTATAACCTTTAGACTTAAGTGATCTACCAAGATTGCCCCTCATGCATTCTTACTACATTTATACTTTAATTCCATCAATTCAAGCAATAAATCCTCCCAACATTGGCATGCTAGTTGCTCCAAAATAATAAATCTATTAAGACCTTAAAATAATTTAAATCATGCCTAATAAAATAAAATAAAAATTTGGGGCCCAACATACACACTAGAGATATTGTATATCATGATATGGGATGCTAATGCGAAAGAATCTAATTAAACTTTGCATATTCATCTGATCAAATCTTTGAGCCATTTTCATCCCTAAAATGTAAGTAATAAAATTTTACTAGATCGCTTTAGTAGCTAGAACTCCCCTAAACCTGAAGAAAATGTTTGTGAAATCAGTGAGTGAACCATCATCGATGCACTCTCACAATTCATATCACAATTTATTACACTTCAAAAAGAATATCATATAACCTAATATTTCATATCACATCACATTCTCCATTAACATCATCTGTATTTCACTACTTCAAAGCAATTCAATATATCATTTCAATTCAATCATATGACGCATGTAGGGATGCATATGCAAATGCGCAAGTGTTTTCATTCTAATTTTGTTTTGATGTGATCAAGTGCCTATCAACGTAATTTTTTATCCCATACCCATTGTGGGTATCAAGTTCATGGCTGGCTCGTACCCATTATGCATATCGAGTCCATGCTATCAAAGCTTGAGGCTCTTTTTATAATTTTGAGCTCAATCTCTTTTCTACACATCGGTTACTCTAGTCACAACTTCTTTATGTAATTATGCATTTCAATGTGATAAGATGTATCATTTCATATGCTATGCTTTTATTACCTTTCATTTCAGTGTGCTTATGTTATATAACTGACTCCTCATACCTAAGTCCAGCACTTATCAATCAGTTATACATGCATTTCATATTAAACATACAATTCACACATAAGCATATATAAGTGAGTTTAAACATCTAAGTTGACTCATAGTGCACTCCATAAATGTTATTGCCTTGATGTTCTGGTAATGTCTAGGTGTTGACGGTCACCTTGCGCATTTATCTTCCTCCAATACATATACACATAGTTCACAAATCACTAAGTTGTTTAATCATATAAATATACAATCATGCATATGTCTATGTTTCATGTTTCAATGCATGCTCAATTGACTTTCCAGGTATGTATTCTTATGCATAGATCTTAACTATTCAATTTTTGCTTATACACCCTAAGACCATTCAAACATTACAACTTGTATACTACCATTTTACAATCAGGTTTATAAGTTACCATGCTTTACCCCAAATTCATTAACAATACATTACACTTATCCTTGTACATTTTCATAATAAAAAATCCTCTTATAACACACACAATTGTTACTTTAAATCTGGAATTTCAACAAGCTAGATCTATACATTCACTAAACTTTTTCCAATAATATATATTCATACATTTACCCAATTATCATTTATAATTACCCTATGTTCTATAATTCTCAATCATCCATAACCTATACACATTATTCATGTCATTAATATCATGTTTATATTAAAAGAACACATTTATTCCTTTAACAATTCACAATTTCCAGCTTTGAATACAACCACCTCAAAATAGTCTATTCTTTATGTTATGACATCAACTAACTATATAAACTTATCAAGCTCTTAACCAATTAATCAAGAAACAATCTAGGTTCATTCTTAGACTTAATCAAGTCCAGATATACCAACTTAGAGTGAATTTTCTCAGTTAGTTTGACATGTACACAAGGTTGAAATTAAAATTCCAGAATTTGTCATCAACATCACTAATGTGTGTAACTTTACTACCTTCAATACTTCACGAATTTTAAAAGCTTGCAGACATTACTAACACCTAAAACTTTCCAGATTTCATGTCCTTTAAAGTTACTTCATTTCAAGTTAATATAACTTCCATATTGGTTACACTAAGGCTTATAAAATTCTTCTCACTTATGTCATTAATAGTCACTTTTTACAAACACATCTACAACTCTAATTCTCCATATTCAAAAAACCTTAATCATACCTATCTTTAGCATGAATTCCTCATCAATTATAATTTAAATCCCAATTTAAATCATCCACACAACATCCCATAAACTATTGTTTTCTTACATGCAAAAACAGAATAGAAAAGTACCCATTTATTCTTCATTTTCTAGCACATCTTTAACATCAACATCACATTCAATCCATCCCTAATTAGCCATAATAAAATTCGGCCAACATATACCATAGTAGGTCAGTATTTCACTTACTTGATTACCTTAAATGCCACCTCAAATGTCAAGATTGCTTAGCCTCACATGCAAGAACAATTCAAGAACATTGAGGGAGTATGATGGGTTCAGCCATAACTAGAAAATGAAGACAGATTTTTGACAAAAAAATATGTATCAACGTTCAGCCTCTCTAGCTCTCTTTATAAAGAATTTTGCATGGTTTTGGGGTGGTGATGGATAGAACTAAGGCTCAAATTTAAGGGTGTGGGTGAGATGAAGGTTTTTGCAATGAGAAGGAGAAGAATGGGAGAGTATACGGCAGCAAAAATTTCAAAGGCAAGGAAAATGACCATGATTTCTATATATATGGTGTGAAAAGAGTGGTCTTTCTTTAAAGACACTTGTCATGAAATTAAGTAAGCTACATGTCCTCCTTTTCGGTTGCCAAATGTCTCTTAATTCCTGATCCATTTTTCACTTATTTGATAGGTTTAGTCATCCTAAATTTCTATATGTCAACTTGCTTTGCCATTTGAAAATTTTCCTAGGCTAAATGTACATATTAATTCATCAATCTTCCAATTGTGACAATTAACTCCAAATTACTAATTGTAATCCATCAATCCTTTTTATTGGTAAAACAAAATACAAGACATTATAAATACACAATCATGTCACAATCATTTTAAAACTTTCATATCTCGGAATATGTCAATTGAGTGTATAAAAAATCTTTGCATTTTTTTCTAAATCATAATTCATGTGTGTATGCTATTATTATGCATGTGAATGAAATCATAAAGTTATTGCCTAAATGCACCAAATTAATTCTATAATGATGGAACTCATGTGACTTACTATTCTAACACTTTAACCCTCAATAGTTTTAGAGACCGACTATTACAAAATTGACACGTGCTTAATTGATTTTATATTTATTCAATAACACATAATGATTAATGATTGCTTATGGTTTTAGGCACAATTCGTAAGTGAAAGAGCTAAAGTAAGTCAAAAGTATTATATTTGAGTCATTTTCGAAGATTCACACTCACTTGTCTTCATGGAGCAAGAAGAAGAAGATTAAAAACAAGAAAAGACAAGAAAACATCAAGAAGAAGAGGAATGAAGATATGGTTCATGGTTATAAGTCAGTTGCATGGGCGTAGGATGGGCATGAGATATCTCTCGCGCTGCCCATGTAAGGTGTCTCATAGCCGTGAGACACTTATGAGAGACAAGTCACAGCCATGACTACTCAACCACCTCACCCTAAAACCTTACGTTTTCATATAGGTGACCTCAAAGACATGTTTCATTTAGGGAAACGTTCAGAGGGTGGAAGGCTTGATTTTATAGAGAAGAAGGGGCAAAGTTCTAATTCCTTGGAGACCCTTGGAGAGCTAGCTTCCCAAATCCAATTCGAAGGTGACATCGACAACGAAGAACCATGTTAAGTATATCTTTCATTATTTTTGTTGTTCTTTTTCTCTTTAAAGATTGATTATTTTATCCTATGCATATAGATTTAGGTTTTCATGTGTGAATGATCTTTATTCTCATTATCTTTAGATTATTTATGTATGAACTCATTGCCAGAATTTCAATATAATATGTAATTGTTATGTTGAGATTTGTTTATGGGAACTTATGGTTTCAAATCACTAGGAATAAAATAAACTAGATTAAATGACCAAAGCTTATGTAGTTGTTGCTTAGATTGTTATGTTTTCCTAATTCACAATAAGGCTATCCAGTTAAATCTAGAGAGCATCTCCTAAGTTGTTCAATAACTATGTTTAATTAACGAGTATCTTTTAATTAAACATGACTTAAGGGAAAATCGAGATTAATATTGTTAATATACGACCAATAGTTCAAAAATAAGTGTAAAGAAAACAATTCAATGAAATATTTCTAGTTAGGCGTAGGTTGAAATTCAACTTAAGAATCAGGTCCCTAATGAATTCATCACTTTCATCATTTTTGAATGTCTTTTTAATTTTTTTCATTAGTTTAGTTTTACTTTATTTTGTTATTAAACCAAACCAAACCCTTCATAACCTAAACACCAACTATTTCTATGACAAAAGTTAACTGAACACTCTTTGTGAGATCGACCTAGACGCACCACTGCTACAGTAGTAGATCTAGTTTATTTTAGTGTTATGACATGCTACGTCAAGGTATGACTAAAAAGAAGTTTGGTTTATACTCACCTTACAGGTAAGAACCATAATATGTAGAGAGAGAGAGAGAGATAAAAACCAAATTAGGGTAAAACACGTACAAAAAAGATTCATATAAGAAAATAAGATTAATCATGTACCCATTTGCAAAACCCATCTCTAAAAGTTTGTACCCACTAGAAAATAGTTGAGGAAGAAAATAACAAATACAAACAAACACCAAAATAAAATGATAAGTAGACCAACCTGTGCTTATCTACTTTGCCTTCTTAAGGTAGAAGATAACATTGATGGAGATTCGGGTTGGCAAAGAGCCAGTTGAATCTTAGAATACTTATAACTTGGAGAATAAGAAAATATATTAGAGGCAACAAGAATCAAATGTTGGTAGAAATTAAGAGAAATAAAGGAAAGAAGGTTAGCAGATTAGAAGCCCCTTGGATCATATACGATTTTAACTTTCTCTTTAGCAGATGGGAGAATTGATGACTTAAGGCCATATATGCCGCGGGAGTCACTGAGAAAGGAATACGTGATGAATGAGCCTTTGGCTAAACTTAGATTAGTTAGATAGATGAGGAACGACGATTTATGCAAAGGAGTTCCATATTATATTCTTTTAGACAACAACAAGTGGTTTACTTGACTAATTGGTGGGTTTTTTCAATAGTTTTTGTACAAAACCTTAGTTAATAGAAACATGTTTTTATTGTTCATTTATAGATAATTCAATATTATTGCTTAA
The DNA here is from genome assembly GCA_025594535.1 of Erythroxylum domingense. Classification (NCBI taxonomy): domain Eukaryota; kingdom Viridiplantae; phylum Streptophyta; class Magnoliopsida; order Malpighiales; family Erythroxylaceae; genus Erythroxylum; species Erythroxylum domingense. The sequence continues at coordinate 23,609,179 of JANQBM010000221.1, forward strand.
AATTGTTCATGCATTATGTGTGAGTGTGTGTGTGTGTGTGATATATATAACTTAAAATAGTAATCTTTAGTTGTTACTTAAAGAAACACAATTTAAGTGGTTACATATATAAAAGTTTAGGGCAATTATTTTTTGATTTTGTTACCTTTTTTCAATATATAGCAATAAATTTCTATTATCGTTTCTTTTTAATATTATTAGAGGCAATAGTTTAAAAACCATTGCATTGTAGTAATTTTAAGCAACACATTTTAAGATCATTACAAACATATTGTCATCTAAAGCTCTTTTGACATAGTAAATGAATTAGAGATAATGTGTACAAGGTAGAGTTTCCTAGAAATTAGAGAGTATTTACTACTTCTATTGTTATGAACTTGTCTTCATACATTTATGTTATGAAGACTTATGGACATGTCATATTCATCCCTAAGACTATATGATGTAAGTAATATTGAAATTCCTAAAGTATTATAAAACCAATCCAAGTTGTTTTCTTGATAACATCTTAGATGTGCAAATTTATAGATTTTTCACATCTATTCTCTTTCTTTGTCTCAATTCATAAACACAACAAATTATATATTATTAGAAATCGCTATTTCTCTAGTTTTCAGTGAATTAAACCTTATAATTTTTAGTCAATAAATGAAATGTTATAACCTAACTACTAAATAATACTATATTTAGTGAAAACCATAAATTAGTTTAGTAAATTATGCACAACTTAAATTTTTCTATTTTATTAATAGTAATAATTTATTCCATCCTTCATATTGTCATGTTTTGTACTTTTGCAAGGTCGTATTGTTAAGCCCTATAGTCAATTAATTGATTGTAGTTTAGTGTCAAAGTAATTAATAAAGGCATTCTTTATCTTTATGTATTAATTACATTTGATGTCTTAATACTAAAAGTAAAATCCTTGAAATAATTACTGAGTAATTGAAACTATAATGAGATCATAAATATGAAATTCAATTTAAATTTATATATTATTCATAAATGTTCCTAGTTGTAGTCTCATCAAGAAGAGATAATGATAAAACTGTAAAACTAGCACACATTATGTTTCTTTCTTATGAAGAAAGTAATTCATCTCATAAATTAAATTATAGACATACCTAAACAAATGTGTAGGGGCTTATTAAAGAATAAGTTATTGAACTCCCGACTATGAGAATCACAACTGGAATATTGCTTATGTGTCTATGGATTTCCTTATAATGATGGTTGTATAATTAATCCTTAGACTTGAGATTGTCAAGGTATCTCATATGGGAATTACTATATTTTAGTGATACTTATGAACTGTTCTAAGATAATTCAGTCAGTAGTGCTTGGATTCAATATGAATCATATGGAGATAGTTGAATAAGTTATTAAAGGATTCATCACTCTAAAGTAATTAGAGAGAATGTTCTATTGTTCTTGATTAATAGCGATTTATAAAATTCTTTGATCAGAGTGTATTGACATTTGAAAAGAAGTTTTTCTCAATTTTAATTATAAATCAATTACTAATTAGAAAGAATGAACATGATTGGATATAAAAATATTAGGCACTATGTCCATACTTTGTCCAATTGGAACATTAAATAACGAAATGATTAAATTATATATCATAACCATGCATGGATAGGTTAAGTCAAACTACTTTGACATTCTTGATATTTAAGAGATCATAACATGTTGCTGAATGTTAATTTTGATCTATGATTGAAAATTGTTTAATTGGAGAATTAAAGATAAATTAAAAAGAGTTTTAATTTATATGATTCTAATTATGAATTACAATTATAATTTATAATTATTGCCAATATATTAGAAACTAATGCGTCACATATTAAAGAGCAACTTGTGGAGGAAAAATCAATTTTAATCAAGTTGTAGTTAATTATAAAGTTTGAGAAACTTAAGGAATCAAATATGAAATATTTGATTTTAATGAAATTAAATTAATTATAATTAGACTATGACTTTGATTATAACTTAGGCATTTAATTTTAATAACAATTTTAGAAACTCTAATGCTTTTTCTATAAATAGAAATAAGTAGCTAGCACTTTTGCTTATTCTTTTCAAAAGTTAAAAAGATGTGGATATCATTACAGACTGGACAAGTAAATAGCTCACGATTGACACATCGAAAAGTTTTCAAAAGACCTTAATAAAAAAACAAATTAGATAGGATTTTTTATTTTACGATTCGTGTTTTATTATTTAAGTTATTTAATTATTGAGATACGATTGAAAATTATAAAAAATTTATTCTCAACTACGCCCTTTGATTCAGTTATAGCTGATTTTCAAAAAGTGATATTAGAGTCTCTTTTAATTATTTCGGTTGAATTAAATGCTCGTGTTAATTGGGTTGCGAATCAATCAACGATCGCTTAAAGTGCCGATAGTGAACTAGTGGTGGTGGCATTGCCACTAATGAAGGGCGTTAAATCACCAATGAACATCAGCGAATCCATTACAAGCATGGTGGACTGATGATGTGAGGGAGGTCCACAGCACAATGGTGAGTTGTGATGGTTAGATCGACGTGGCGGCTAGCAGATCAACGCTGGTTGCCGGTGAAAAACGGAAAGAAAAACCTAGCTGCTAGTAGACGTGTGAGACACGCACTCACCATATCAGGGAGACAACTGTGCACGTGCCAGTCAATATCACCAATTGACTGTGCACGTGCCAGATAACCTTCCTTTTGTTTTATTTGATTTTTAAAATCTTAAATTCAATTAATTTAATTTAATATAGATTAAATTAGTTTATATTTCTAATAACATTTAAAAAGTGTCTTTCCAAATTTTGAAAATTATTTTCAAGGAATAATTTTATTTGGAATATTTTTGGAATTTAGCGTAATTTTTAAAGTAGTTGAATTATTAAATTAAATTAGTTATCAAATCAAAAATTAAAACCAAGCAAAATTTTCTAAATGATTTCTTTCATAATTAGATTATGTTAGAAATTATAAATATAATGATATTATATTAATTAAGATGAGATCTTAATTTCAAAAGTTAAAGTAATTATTTTTTAATATGATTAAGATTAATAATTATATTTAAGCGTAACTAATTTTAAAAAAGTTGTTTCTAAAATAACAATTAACTAGTTTCAGTTAGATTGAAATTAATTAATAAGACTCCTTAAAATTAAGGAAATTTTTTTTCAGTAATTAAAAAAATTGTTTCGTAATAAAATTTATTTATTTCATTTTGATCAGGATAAATTAAATTTATGATTTTATTTGTTTAGAGAATTATTATTCAATTTATTTAAAAAATCTTCATTTATGAATAATAAGTTTCTTGAATTGTTAGAAAAGGTATTTTTCTTCATCAAATTTTTTTGAAAAGATTTTTCATTCATTAATTAAGAAAAATGAAACTTCTTTAATAATCTTGAAAATAGTGTTCTAATTTATTAAGGAAAGACTTTTTAGTTAATTAAGAAATCAATCTCTAAATAAATAATATAATGACTTTCTTAATTAAATTTAAAAGTGTTTTATTTTATTTTAAAAATAGTTTCCTTTTAATATTAGCAATAGTTTTCTAATTAAGGAAAAACATTTTCTGATGAGATTAGATATAGTTTTCTAATTGGAATAGAATTTGTTACTTACATAATTTTGAAAAGAAGTTTTTCTAAATTATAATAACAAGTACAATTTATTGAAAATTATTTTCAATTAAATGTTGTTAAAGTAGTCAAGATAATTAAAAATTGTTGTCAATTCATACTGTATTTTTGTTTGGAATAAAAATTTAATCCAATAAGAAATCAATGAGTTTAATCTAATTTAATTTTCCCAAGTAGTTCAAAATATTATTTTAGGTTATGAAGATCAAAGATTAATGTTTTATGCATATAATATGATTATGAGTGCATAAGTTGCATACTTTATTTATATGTTTGATGTATGTTAAATTGTATATTTTATATGTGTGATATTTTATAGGCCATTTTGTGTTTTATGAGAAGAATGAAAATAAAATCCCTCATAAAAAATAATAAGTATATGTTGAAAACATGATTGTTGCCTTTCATTACTATAAGAATAAACCAGAGTTCTGTTTATTATAGACTTGATAAGTAAACTCAAGGGCGCTTTCAACCTAAATATGTTGTAACATCCCGTTACCCCATGATAAGGGTTAGAACCCCAGAATATTGTACATGAGAGATTATTGAGAAGTTAGAAAGTGCATTTTATGCTCATGTATAATATAGCATACACACACATGTGAATATTAATATTTGAACACATTAAAATGATTGTACATGCACGCATTGACATTTTTTAGGTATAATTGATTTACAAATATGATTTTTGACATGAATTGTGGTTTATATGTCTTGAAAAATGGATTTGGTGGGCATAAGTATTGATTTAGAATTTTTGATGAAATTTAGAGAATTTCTAAAATTTTGAATGTTTTTTTACTATAAAATATGCCAAGTGGCAGGAAATTTGATTTATGGTAGTAGAAGTAAGAGTCGAATGATAATAGAAATTTTGATAAATGACTTTAGGAGACAATTGGAGTAAAAATTGGAGTTAAATGGACTAGTTTAATAAGAGAACCTAGTGTAAACCTATAGAGATTGGACATGTGTCAAGTGACAAGTGTCACTTACCAAGCCATGTCTTAACCCATAATTCTCTTAAATTCTTGGAAGGCCACTTAATTGTTTTTCATTCTTACTTTTTCTTCTTCTCTTCGTAATCTTATTCATCTCCTTCATTCTTCTTCATTCATGATACCCAACTTACGTTCATCAACATTGAAGTTTTTCCTCACCTTTCACTTAGTACTCTCATTTTCGGTTGTCTTCTTCTTTGTCACTAAAGACCTAACAATACCTCCCTTGGAAAGATGATGATTGTATGGTGTGGAGGAACTAGGTTTAAGAGTTATTTGAAGACATTGAAGCTAGACAAGTAAGTATAAAGCATTACTCTTCATGTTTTGTTGAATGAAACATGTTTTGATGATAGTTAAAGGCTAAATGTTCATAAAGTGGTAAGGCATATATGTGAAAATTGTGAGTGATGAAATGAGCACCTGAATGTCTTTCTTTTGCATATAATATGATTAACCTTTCATAAGTGGTTGTAAAGAAGATTTTGAGATAAAAAGATCATTAAAATGGTGTAGAAAGAAGTGCAAAAATTCTGACTTGTAATTAGATATTTATGTTATGTTTTCTTAGTTTGTTATATGTATCTCTTTGATTATTGTCGAGATGAACTAACATGAGTTTAGAGCTAATAAGAAGGATTACTATGGTGTCTTAAAATGAGATGAATTAAGGTGATAGTTAGGAATGAAATGAAGTTGAAAAATGAAGTAGAACATGTGTAGAAAATTGATGATAAAAGTACATAGGAATATGTTATGTTTTTGGTGTTTATGATCAAGCATGGATTTTGATTTATTTATGGATGATATTAAACTGAAATTGGGGTATAAATGAAGAGGTTATCAACTTGAAATGATGAATTTTGAAAATGAATTGTTTAATACTTGTGAATGAGATATATTATGGAAAAAGGATAGGATTTCATGAATGAAGAGATTTAGTTGAAAATGATTAATCAAATGAGTAGAGGTTTAAGAGTTTAATGCCATCAAATTCGTAGTTGAATTAGTATGAAATGATGTTGTATTAGGGGAAGTAAAATTTGGAAATTTGGTGTGAAATTGATGTTAGAATATATGTTGAATTCGTGTGAAAGGAGGAAGAAAGTGCAGGGCACGATCGTGGCTTCATCCTACGATCGTGGCCTGATAAAAATAAGTTTCTGTCACGATCGTGACCCTCACCCCACGATCGTGGCCTGGATAGAAAATGTTTCTATCATGACCGTGGTAGGAGCACCACCATCGTGGCAAACCCCAAAATTTTATGTCATGATCGTGGCAGGGACACCACAATCATGGCCAGACCTATAGAGAAAAAAAGTTATCTTTTGAGTGAAATATGAACCAATCAATTCTAAGGTGCTTTCATATGAGGTAGTTAGGCTTAAATGAGATCTTGAATGAACCTAGTTGATGATGAATGAGGTGATTAAAGTGAGTGAAGTGTATTATATATTAAAGAATGATTAAAAGGTGTTGTTAATTGATTAAGGAAATATACCCCAGATTGTCATTGAGCGTGCATTATACTTACCACATATACATGTGTATATGATTAGGTATTCATATAAATGTGCAAATTAGTAATGTGTAAATGTGTACGCTTGCATGTTATAAAAGAGAAATTAGAGCGACCACATCTAAACATTGTCGAGACATTGAGGAAATAAGCTATCTGGAGTAAACTGTGAGTAACCTAAGATGGTGTCATTTTAAATAATCGTTTGTTAAACTATGTATTGAATTATTATATGATGTGAATGTACTAATTTTGAACATTGAATATCCGAGGCATTTGACACATTAATAATATACTGGAAGTGCTCATTGAATTTGAATTTGACTAAATAAGTGATTCTCAACTTAAATGCTAAATGTCGAAACAAGGTCTGATGATAAATGTGAATGAGATTACGATAGTGAATGTGAATGTGTAAGATTGAGCACAATCGATTGGTTGAATACATGTGATGCATTTCATTACATGAATGCATAAAATATAAAGGTAGTATTGATCGAAGTCGTTAGTGCCAAAAAGCTTAAAGCTTAGAATGTGGTAAGAGCCCCTAGCTCACTATGTAAAATGAGCCCTGTATACCTAACAAATAAGGGACAGTATTAATAAGCTCGGTATCCACATCGGATACGGAACAATAAAAAAGGCACTCAATCACGACAACGTAATAAATAAATGTCAGTCTCTTGAACATTTTATAACACATGATATGTATGATTTGAATGATTACAATGTATTGTTGAATTAAGTTAAATGAAAAATGTGAAAATTGACGAACAAACTATTTTATGATGTTACATGTCGATAAATGAAATGATATGAATTATGTGATTATATGAATTGATGTGTTATGTGATATGGGTGAACTATCGAGGATGGTTAACTTACTGAATTCGTAGAACTCACCAAAATTGCAATTTTGAATTTTAATTTTCAGGAGACATGACTTAGCTTCTAAGACAGCTTATAAGAGATCTAGTACTACTTTTGAATAGAAGAAATTGCTCAAAGGTCAGTCAGCTAGGAGTGAAGGAATTAGATAAACTTTTTGTATAATTCCTCATGTATGTAGCAAGTTTTGTAAACAGAGTTGTAGACTCTAATAAGTCATTGATATTGTATGAACATGGATGTTTTATGTAATGCTATGTTGTATATCATGGTTTACAAAATGAGATGAGGAATTTGGGTTTTAGACATTATGATAATTATGTTTTTAATTTATGACACTATGAGTTGAGTGAAAGTGATATAGTTAGCATGACGCTTCCGTAGGGCATATGCTCGAATGTATGATGGACGTACAGGCACAAATGTTCGATGTGAGTGGGGCACTACACATGTTTAGTTTTATGAAAGTGGGTTCTACTTAACTAAATTTGTGTGATTCAGAAGAGCAAATTCATAATCATGTGACTTTAGAGGTAAGGATAGGAATAACATATAAGATATGTTTTAGCAAGAGTTGTCACCTAATGAGATGCGATTGAAAAATTTTTCTACTTAATTTAAGTTTGTTTAGTTTTTTCAGCAAACTCAAGATCAATTAATTTTGAATGGGATCCTATCCCATTAGAAAGATTAGTTTAATATTTTTGAATAGTAGTAAGGGGTATTATTTTGACTAAAATAGTGAGAATAACCAAATACATGATTAAAGTCCTAATCTCATTTGGTAGTCATGACATATAATTAATTACTTTTTAAACTTTTATATTATGTTTTGAGTATAATTTACCTTGTTTAGTATAGTTGATTCTGAAGTAAATCACAAGTTAGTATAGAAAATATGTTCAATATAAGATATACATAAGAAGGGGGTTGAATTGTGTATCCTTTTTGCGAATACAAATTCTTCGTATTTTTGATAAGAACTTCTCTAACTTGTTAAAGGACTATCACAAAAATTAATATGAGATAAATCGCAAATAACTTCTATAGAATTGTTTAAGAACAAAATATACTAAGTTGAGATATAGAGAGGATAGACACTACGATTTTATACTGGTTCATCCCAAACCGTGGGCTACGTCCAGTCCTCAAAATTCGTCTGAGTATTGACTATACTTCAACAAATGTACAAGTATTTTTTCTTTCTTCTTGAGCCTCTTTAGGTCTCGTACACCAAGTATTCTTTTTCAGCTATCTTAGCCTCTCCAGGCTCTTAGCCTTTTTCTTTCTCTCACTAGAAAGATATCTTGATCTATTGTTACAGTAGTTTAGCTCTACAATATTGGACTACAGAGTTTTTAAGTATACACTTGAACGCTCAAAAGTTGTAGAATCAAGGATTTCATGAAAATTTATTTAGTCTTCGACTGTGACCAGTATTTATAGTCTAAATCTCCAACCGTTTATTGTGAGTTGCTTCTTGATTCTTAATAACTGCTTCCTGATTTTTGAAAACCTCTTCTTGATTCTTGAAAATTAGTTCAGTTTTGTAACTAACTCCAACTAGCTAACTGCTCGTCGTACTCGCGTATCTTCTGCTTTATATCGTCTGTGTTTTCTTCTGTGTCTCTACTTCTTCTGTCTTTTACTTCTTCTGTATTTTGCTTCTTCTGTGTTTTGACTTCTTTTGTGTTTCGCTTCTTCTGTGATTTGTTTCTTCTATGTTTCAACTTCTTCTATGTTTTGCTTCTTCATTGTTTTGTTTCTTCTGTGTTTTGACTTCTTTTGTGTTTCAACTTCTTCTGTGTTTTGCTTCTTTTGTGTTTCGGCTTCTTCTGTGTTTAGGTTCTTCTGTCTTCTACTTCTTCTGTCTTTTGTTTCTTCTGTCTTTACTTCTTTTGTGTTTTGTTTCTTCTGTGTTTCGCTTATTCTACACACTTAACACACTCATCAAACTAGTTCATTTATTTCTAACATTATTATTATTTGATTGTCATCAAAATTAATTATCGTAAAGTCCACCTGACTTAACAATCTCCCCCTTTTTGACGATAACAAATAATCATAATATAGAAAAATAAAAGTGAATGAACTATTTTTATTTAGAAAATGAATAATGAATTGAAACAAAATACACATATACTATCTTCTTGTTTCTTCTTCTTCTGCTTCTGCTTCTTTTCCTTCTGTTCTTTTACTTCTTCTCCCTCTTATATTTTTCTTCTTTTCTTCTTTCGTCTTCAATCTTCTTTTCCTTCTGTTCTTCTACTTCTTCTCCCTCTTATATTTTTCTTCTTTTCTTCTTTCGTCTTCAATCTTCTTTTCTCCCCCTATCTTCTGTTTCTCCCCCTATTTGTTATTAATCAAAAAGGTTTTTTTTTTAAATGCTGTATGATTTTAGAAAACATTTGTTGGATGTCAGTCCTGATAAACTTGAGGTCTTGTTCTACTGTCACTTGAAGATAAACTACTTCTTATGTAGGTCACCAATGGAATCCCTCAATTCATCAATATTAGTATGCATTTCTTCCATCTCCTCCACTAAGGCTTCCAGACTCCACTTCTGAGACTGACTAACTTCTTCCATCCCAATTGTAGGAACTCGTTGAGGTTCACTTGAAGGATAGAAGTTTGGTTCAGCATATGTTTCTGAAGGTACAACATCCAATTCAATGATTTTCAACACAGGAGGTTTAAACAATTTTTTTCCAACTGGGAGATCAAGGTCATCAGGTTTTGGTAGTTTTGGTATTGGTTTGCCAAAAAGGTGAAGGACATCTTTGATTGATGGTATAGAACTCAAAGGTCCAAATTAGATAAGTTGGTTCACAAAAGTTTCTAAGTTGAAACTGATACCTCCGACCATAATAGTTCTAAACCATCCTTCAGTCACCTTTCCAACTACCTGAGAAGTTAGTTGGTTGTTCTGCATTGCATACATCATCTATGCTTCTCACTACTTCTTATATCTGCTCATCTGTAAGATCACATGTTCTTCCTTCAGGGTACAGCTTCTGTTTCCCTTTTTCTACATTGCGTACAATGTTTACAGCTCTAGGTTGAACATCATGTACAATCTTGATTAGTGTTCTACTTGTAGCTGGGTAGATGGTATATCGATCCTTTGTTATCTTTATGGGATATGGTTCTGATATTTTGTCTCTCAGAATCCCATATAATCTTCTCTCTTCATGATTTAGAAGATGTATAGACCGATTATTGACCAAAATAGGTTCAACTTGTACCTTGATTATCGTCCAGATAGGTTCTCTTATAATGATTGTGCTTCTACTTCTTGCAGGTACAATTTCTTCTATTACCTTCATTTTCAAGTCCTCTTTTCTGATAGGACCAAGAAAGTCAACTGAATTTTCTTTCTGTTTAACACCAGTTGAAGTACTATCTTCCTGACTGGTCTTTAACTTCTTATTTTCTTCTATTAGTCTAGAAGGTTGTTATGGTTAGGGTGGGTCTCTTCTTCTCAAACTCCAACTTCCTCTTAATCTCGGTCTCTTTTGTTGATTTTGGTTGTTGCTGTTGTAAGATTGAGACCAAAGACCTAGTTGCTTGAGGTGCTTTTCCTACCTTCTCAGAATCTTCACCAGGAATTAATTCTTTTCCTTTCTTCTTCTCTTTTTGTCAGAGAGTTAGTAACCATGGTGATCTTCTAGATTTCTTAATTTGCTCAACATCAAGTGTCTCCCCTTTTCTTTTCAACGACACTTGTTTTTCAGGTAAATACACCTGCCTTCCTTCTTTTTGTAAAATTGTCTTATCTTTAACTGCTACCTCAGACGATTTATTTCTCTTTTTTTCTGAAGGCATTCTTCCTAAAGGTTGAGGTTTCTTTCTTTCAGTGGGAGTAACATTTTCACCACGTCTAACTATACGCTCCCCCTCAATCTTTGCTTTCTCCATAGAAATTGTTTCCTCCCTTTCTTGAGTTTTCAACCCCATTTTACTTATAGTCGATGGGGTGCACTTGCCTCTAATTGGTCTAGATAGAATTTAATTAATATTGTTTTGTTTAGACCACAACAGAGCTTTAAGTCCATTAACGATAGTTTGAAATCGTCCAAACATCTGATCAATAGACTCATCTTCTTTCATTTTAATCAGCTCATACTGATTTACAAAAATACTGATCTTGGACTCCTTCACTTGGTTTGTGCCTTCATGTGCGATGGATAGAGTGTCCCACATCTCCTTCGCAGTTTCACATCCATGAACTTGTTCATACTCACTTCTACTTAAAGCACAACTTAAGAAGAACTTGGCCTTTGAATTTAATTGAAATCTGGATTTGTGATCGGCTGACCATCTGTTACGAGGAATGGTATTTCCTTCATCATCTACTGGTACGTATGGTCCATTCTCGAAGATATCTCAAAGATCAATATGTGTGGATTCTATGAAGAGTCACATCCTATCTTTCCAATAATGATAATCTTCACCATTAAAAGCAGGGGGTCTTGTGACAGAGGCACATTCAGCTATAAAAACATATGATTCAGCCATGGATCTTTGTCCTCACTTTGTAAAGGTGGTTATTGGAAATCGCACTCTCATACCAATTGAAGTAAATCACACGTTAGTATAGAAAATATGTTCAATATAAGATATACATAAGAAGGGGGGTTGAATTGTGTATCCTTTTTGCGAATACAAATTCTTTGTATTTCTGATAAGAACTTCTCTAACTTATTAAATGACTATCAAAAAAATTGTTATGAGATAAATCGCAAATAACTTCTATATACTTGTTTAAGAACAAAATATACTAAGTTGAGATATAGGGAGGATAGACACTGCAATTTTATACTGGTTCACCCCAAATCGTGGGCTACGTCCAGTCCTCAGAATTCATCTGAGCATTCACTATACTTCAACAAATGTACAAGTATTCTTTCTTTCTTCTCGAGCCTCTTTAGGTCTCGTACACCAAGTATTCTTTTTCAGCTATCTTAGCCTCTCCAGGCTCTTAGACTTTTTCTTCCTTTCACTAGAAAGATATCTTGAGCTATTATTACAATAGTTTAGCTCTACAATATCGCACTACAGAGTTTTTAAGTATACACTTGAATGCTCAAAAGTTGTAAAATCAAGGATTTCATGAAAAGTTATTTAGTCTTCGACTGTGACCAGTATTTGTAGTCTAAGTCTCCAATCGCTTCTTTTGAATCTTGATAATTGCTTATTGATTCCTGATAACTGCTTCTTGATTCTTGAAAACCATTTCTTAATTCTTGAAAACTGCTATTTAGTTGAGTTCTGTATCTAACTACAACTAACTAACTGCTCGACGTACTCGCGTATCTTCTGCTTTGTATCTTCTGCGTTTTCTTCTGTGTCTCTACTTCTTCTGTCTTTTACTTCTTCTATGTTGCTTCTTCTGTGTTTTGTTTCTTTTGTGTTTCGACTTTTTTTTTGTTTTGTTTCTTCTGTGTTTCGACTTCTTCTGTGCTTCGTTTCTTCTGTGTTTTGTTTCTTCTGTGTTTCACTGCTTTTGTGTTTCGACTTTTTCTGTGTTTTGCTTCTTCTGTGTTTCGACTTCTTCTGTGTTTCACTTCTTCTGTCTTCTACTTCTTCTGTCCTTTGTTTCTTCTATCTTCTACTTCTTCTGTGTTTTATTTCTTTTGTGTTTCGCTTCTTCTGCACACTTAACACACTCATCAAACTAGTTCATTTATTTCTAACAGTATTATTATTTGATTGACATCAAAATTAATTATCGTAAAGTCCTCATGACTTAACAGATTCTAAGTTAGTGAACCAAATTTCTTAGAAATAGGATATGTTTAAGAAGGGTTCTCAAAGTTAAAAAATAAAATTTTATGCTCATTATGCAATTTGGTCATAATCCTTATTAAGGAGTTAGTGCTAAAGTTTTAGAGATATGAAAAAATCATATGGGTGCCAAAATGTATGGGCATTTTCAATTGACTAATGTCTCATAAACTTTAATGGCAATATATAAGATATTTGTCAACACTATGATAACAAGATGCAAGAGGTTGCATAGAGTAGAGCAGAAATGTATAACACCTTGTTGGAAAATTTCCAATTAATTTAGCCTATTAAAAGAATAAATATGGATATCAATTAAAGGCTTTGTGATAAAATGATAATAGTTATCATTAGAAGAAAATGATTGCATAACTTTTCTTACCTGTACGAGATATGATAAAGATCATATATGTTTCTAGTTCATGCTTATGAGTATTTGATATTGAATTTATATTCAACATTATAGTATTCAAAGCATGATAAGAAATAGATTGTTGAGTAAAAGTGGTTGATCCATGTTTATAAAAATTGTTTATATAGAAGGTAAGAATAAAAGTTGGATAACTAAGACTATCCTTTTATGCCATATTGGTTAAATCAACATAAGGACAATCATAAAGTTACACATAAGGATAAACATATACTTTTGGATTATGAATTATATGTAACTTTTCAAGTTGAAAAACAATCAAATCAACCTTTGGTGAAAGAATGATGATGGTATTGAATTATTAAATCTTATACATGTGATGTATGGATGGAATAACAATTCAAAGAAGGATAATACTTTATTTCATTACATTTCTAATGACTTTATATGATATAGTCGTATGTATTAAATGAAATGTTGATTTAAAATTTTGAAAAGTTCAAAAATTTTAAATCTAAGTAAAAATTAAGCATTGAGAATGATAAAACACTTTAATAAGGTCATTGTGGTAAGTTTTAAATTTTCAGTTATCTATAAGGAATAAGATTCTCTACTGAAGACCTTTAAAATTAAATTCATAAGAGTATGGATTTATGTAAGGAGGAAAATAAAATATGTGATATCGTATGATGCAATATTATTTTTCCTATAGGTATGCCTATTACAATGAATTACCTTCAATAGTTTTAATTGAATCAATTAGTAAGATTTCATATTAGATATGAAATGTTAAATCTTTGAAATAGTCAAAGTTAACATTTTAGGGATGTAATTCTTAGTTGAAGCATGTATTATCCATTAAGTTTAGAACTAAATTAGGTAATAAAAGGTTATTAGATATTCAAAAGTTTGGATATAATCTTACAAATTTATTAAACAAATTGTTTGTTTCAATGAATACTTATAGGAGAATAGTTCTCAGGATAAGTAGTGGGAGTAAGATGAAATTTTAAATGTTCAAATCTTAAGACAGAACATTCAATTAGAACTAGTGCCTTTGTTGATATATTTGATGTATAATTAAAATGCTACGAGACATTGAAAGATTTACTTTCATAATAAATTCAAACATTTTTTTTTAAAGATGATTATGAATTTATCATGTTTATAAGAAGGTTAGCAGGAGTATAATTGTCCTCTTCAGTAGGAGTATACAGAGACATATTGTTCAGATAGAACAATAATTCTAATTTTTTCAATTAGTAAGATCATAATTGTCTAGGAAAACTCTTGTTAGATATGAAAAGGTAAAAACTTAATTCTAGGAATTAGATTTATAGAGATAGAATGGAAGTTGTTCACCTATTCTAAGTCCAAGTATATAGATGATGTACTAAAGATATTTAGTATTTGAGATATCAGATATTTGTGAAGTATTAAAGATATTAATTATTCTATGTATGAATTGATATTTAAGTTCAAAGAGATAAAGATGTTTACTTTAGAAGTAAATTCTAATTAAGGATTAATTTAATTAAAATTATATCGTTTTATATTAGAAAGATTCCAATGTAGCAATGGTATCTAATTAATCCATAATACATTTTTCATTTAGTGGAAATCATTAATTGGATCTTTAAGTTCTTAATGAACTTGATATAGTTCCTTGCATTGTTCAAGATATTAATGTACTATAAAACATTAGAGCCATTGGGTATGTAGAAGGAACTAGGGTCTCATCAAAGATGTATTTAGACAAAATTTTCTTAATTATGATGATAATTAAGATGAAAATAATAAGAGTTAAGCAAATGCTTACTATAGAGAATCTTATGTAATTCTTTCATTAAGCCACTGTCCCAGTAGTAGCTTAATCGTCATATGTGATATGGTATGAGATACTTAAACGATTGGCTTACTACAAGTAGGAGATTGTTAGTTTATATCCTACAGCCAATTGATTGGTTGTAGTTTAGTAAAAAAAATTAATAAAGACATTCTTTATCTTTATGTATTAATACATTTGATGCTTTAATATTAAATTTAAAATCCTTGAAATAATTATTATGTATCTGAAATTATGATGAGATCATAATTATGAGATTTAATTTACATTTTTTGTATTATTCCTAAATGTTGCTAGTTGTAGTTTCATGGAAACGGGATATTGATGAAATGATAAAACTAGCATACATTATGTTTCTTTCTTGTGAAGAAATTAATTGATCAATGGATTAAAGTATGGAGATACGTAAACAAATGTGTGGGGGCTTACTAGAGAATGTCACTGAGCTAACTTGTCTATAAGAATCCCAAATGGAATTTTTTTATTATTTGTTTGTGGACTTTCTCAAAATGATGGTTGTATAATTGATCCTTAGACTTGATATTACTAAGGTATCTTGTATGGAAATTACTATGTTTTGATGCTACTTATGAATTGTCCCAGGATAATTTAGTCAATAGTGCTTCTATATGGAGATAGTTGAATAAGTCAATAAGGATCCGCCACTCTAAAGTAATTAGAGATAATGTTCTACTATTCTTGATTAGTAGTGATTTATAGGATTCTCCGACCAGAGTGTATTGACATATGAAAAGGCATTATATAAAATTTCAATTATAAATCAATTACTAATTAGTAAGAACGAACATGATTGGATACAAAATAGTAGATACTATATCCATACTCTGTCCAATTGGAACATTGGATAAGGAAAGGATTAAATTATATATCATAACCATGTATGGACATGTTAAGTCAAACTACTTTGATATTCCTGATATTTAGGTGGTCATGACATGTTGTTAGGCATCAATCTTGATTTATGATCATAGATTGTTTAATCAGAGAGTTAAAGATAAATTATGTTATTCTAATTATGAATTATAATTATAATTTATAATCAGTTCTAATTTATTAGGAACCTAAAGGATCACACATTAAAGAGCAGCTTGTGAAGGAAAAATCAATTTTAATTAAGTTTGACTTAATTATAAAGTTTGAAAAGCTTTAGGGATCAAATATAGGATATTTGATTTTATTAAAGTTAAATTAATTATAATTAAAGTATGACTTTAATTACAATTGAGGTATTTAATTTTAATAGAAATTTTAGAAACCCTAATGTTTTTTTTGTAAATAGGAATAAGCATCAAGGAGCTAACTCCTACTTAATTCTTCTTAAGAGATGAGAAGCTACTTTGTGAATATTATTAGAGGTTGTATAAATGAATAGTTTATGGTTGACACGTTAAAAAACTTTCAAAGGATTTCAACAGGAAAAACAAATCAAGTACGGTTTCTTATTTTACAATTGGTGTTTTATTATTCAAGTTATTCAATTATTGATATTTGTTGAGCAAGTTTAATTCTATAAAACCCTCAATGTTCTATAAGTGCACGGGTCCTAAGCATAGTAGTTGAGATGTCAATCCCATGAGGAATTAGTGAACTAAATGAATCCTAATTTTGTTTAAGGTCTGAAAATAAAAGTGAGCAATAAATTAAACAATTTAATATGGATCGATTGAATTCTAAAATTAACACAAAGAGATCAAAATTAATCACACCCACTTAACAATCAAGAAATCGCATAAGACAAGATTAATCGATTATGAGAAAACGAGATTTATCCTATCGTCAGTTGCTACTTTAATTACTTTTAAGTTAATGAGCATTGATCCTAGAATTTCAAAGAGTTTATTATCCTCTCTTAAGATCTAATAATTAAACCCTAAACCATAATCCCTAATTGAAGTTGAGGTTCTGAAATTGCACTCTCTCAATTAACTATACCACCCATATTCTAATTAGTTCTTAAGCACTTTAATAGATAATCAGGTTTTATAAGATCTCTCTTCGTAAAATTACTGATTTGATTGTTTATATGATCTATTAGGTTGTTAACTCTCATTACCTAACATAATCATATTAGTATTGATTCACTCTCTCGATTTATTACCTAAGTATGTAAAACCAACAAACATTCACAACACCCAACATATTAACGTCAAAAGAAATCAAATCACAATTGATTCAAGAACAAATACCAAATGAAGTCTAGAACATCCTTAAACAAATATTCATCATCCTCATATCCATCTCATACATTAAATGAAATAAACACAAAGATTAAATGAGAAATTAACTTGGAAAGGATGGCTGAAGGTGACTACAGCAACTCCTCTTCTTCTTCTTCTTCTCTCCTCTTTTTTCTTCTTTCTCTTCCTTGGCTCTTTCTTTAATTGGTAAGATGGAGGCTCCTTAATTAGGTCATTTATTTTTACTTTTATAGTTTTTTTTCCTTTTAGGATAAAAACTAGGTTTTACCCAGGCTAAAAAGTCTAAAATGACCTTCAGAAAATAAAAATGAAAGCAGATCCTTACGTCTATACCGCCACTGCCACGATCTTGGAAAGTATGTCACGATTATGGCCCTTGAAAATGAGGTAGGCCACGATCGTGAACCATGAATTAGCTTCTGTCACGATCGTGGCCTATTTAGTCGCGGTCGTGGCCATGTCTAGGATGCTTTTGTCACAATCGTGACCCTGAGTCTTCCTCCAAGCTTCTCTGATCTTCTTTACCTATTCTCCAACACTAACAAACACATCAAAACACCTCAAATGCACAAAATTAAAGCCCGATAACATGCTCTAAACCACATAACATTCAAAAACACAAGCATATAATCACGATAACCTATTTCTAAACCTAAACATGCACAAATAATCTAATTAACAACTAAAAACATACTAAATTACCACTAAAAAATAATGTAATCTATAACTATTAATATTCGATTAGAAATTGCAAAAAAAATTATTTTTCTACTGCCTCTATGGTTCGATCACAGTTGTTTTCCAACATAAGTGTTATTTTAAAGTCTTTAGTATAATATCTTGTGTTTAACTTTCATAACTTAACTATTAAAGGTTTTGTTTTAGAAATCGAAGACATTGTCATTAACAATAGTGAAAACTATTTACAACATTACAATGAAGAATGTCTTGAGGCTATTAGCATAATATTACATTAAGAAGGCAAAAATATAAATTTATATATAATCCAAAAGAATGAAATTATAAATTCCGTCTGTTTCACAAAGTAGTTGATAGGTCCTGATGTGCTTCGGTTGCTATAAGGAGGTTTCAAATGTTGTTGATAATATTTGCAACCAATTGATATTTGTTTGTTGCCACCTGATTATAAGTCTGTGATTTCTTTCCATCCAAATATAGTAGGTTGTGATAATAATTGTTGTTGTGTGAAGCCTGTTATCCCTCTTCTGAAGATGAGAACTACAGGTAAACATGGTCCAATTGTTGTTCCAATTATAAAAAGTGGGATAAAGTTTGAAATTGTGCAGCATTTGACCAAATAAAACTTTGGATTAATTACAAGTGAAGAAGAGGTGATTGCAGTCTTCAACTAGACTAGATCAAAATTACCATGCCAACAATCTTTAGTACTTAGACAATTTTTGATGACTATCCAAGTAATCATCGAGGCTCTTGGGCTGAGGGAGTTCTTCTAGAGAAGCTTATACCAAGGTACCTACTGGTGTTCTGTATGGAAGATCTTATAGCAAGATTTATTTATGAATATACCTGTGAGGCTTAATTTCCAGAGTATTTTGTCTTTGTTAGAGCTATTTGTGATCATCGAAAGATATTGAGATAGTTGACTAAAGCCTAAAAAATTTCAAGACCATCTACCTAGGGATATAGGAGAAGAGACTTTACTATTTAGAGGTAAGCAAGCTCATCTCTATGAATTAAAGGACTGAAATCAATCCAATTATCATACCATAACTAGAAGGTGTCCCTTTTTCCTACTTTATGGTATATCCAAAGGTAGACATTTTCTCTGGTGTGAAGCATTTTTGTAAATGTCCACGAACAGCCCCTAAATGGTTGTAATTGCCAAAAGTTTTGACTGTGCAAATAGTTTTCATGTATCCACCGAATCCAAAAAGCATTTTTATAGACATTAATCCTTTAAATTTTCTTGCATAGAAGTACCTTTTACATAAGAGTACTAGGTGGAATGCTTAAGCCCCCATGACTTTTGGGGATGGTAACCTCCTTCTATTTCATTTTTGCCTTCTTTGAATTGTCTATAAAACCCAACCAAAGAAATTTTTTGATTGTGTTATCTATCTTCTTAAACAATCTTTTCGG
The DNA here is from genome assembly GCA_025594535.1 of Erythroxylum domingense. NCBI lineage: Eukaryota > Viridiplantae > Streptophyta > Magnoliopsida > Malpighiales > Erythroxylaceae > Erythroxylum > Erythroxylum domingense. The sequence goes on from JANQBM010000221.1 coordinate 23,628,593, forward strand.
AATAACAAGATGATTGATCCAATGGATGTGTAGGTTGCTCAATACTGAAATGATAATGGTGACTCGAGTTTCCATAGAGGAAATGGTTTTGTCTTTTTAGCTTTGTATTTCTCTATAAGAGGAATGCACTCCATAGAAGTGAGTTTAGCATGAGATATAGGAATGCCAAGGTATTTGAATGGAGTAGAGGGTAGCTCCATTCCTAATATGCTAGCAAAAATAGAAAGATTATAGACATTTGAGGAGCAATAAAAGTTGCTCTTATGAGTATTGATTTGCAAACTGGACCAGCTAGAGACACGTTGTAAAATCTGTAGTTTATGGTGATATGCAAATCTACCGTTATAGCGATTGGCATTTTTCTTCATAAGATGTAGAGATTGACATTAATGGTGATATGCAAATCTATCGTAAGTTTGTATTATCTTCTTAAGCATGCGAGACAAACCTTCCATGACTGATATGAAGATATATGGGGAGCGGGGTCTCCCTATCTGATTCCTCATGCATGTATTAGGGGCTTGGTGGGAATACCGTTCACTAGAATGGTCAAAGAGGAGGTTTGAAGGCACATCGTGATCCATTGTTTGAGTACAACAGGGAAGTCCAGCGTGTCAAGGCAAGTTAGGACAAATGCCCAACTGGCAATGTCGAAGGCTTTGTAAAAGTCCATTTTCCAAATGCAGCTCCGAAGAAGCTTTTTGCTTAATTGATAATCTTTCATTAGTTCTTGCATGAGGAGTATATTGACTCTGATAGAACAACCTTTAAGGAAAGCTCCTTGAGTCGGTCTAATATTCTAAGTAAGGCTGACTTCATCGTATTAGCTATCTACTCGGCAATGACCTTGAAGGTTTAACTATATATTTGTAAACCTCTTTTCCTAAATGAGACATTTATAATTAAATCAAAAAAGATATAAAACTAACTTGGTCATTATAATATTGTTTCCAAGTTCTAAAGCACTTATAGTGACAAAGATGTTCTCCAATTATACAAGTTCGGCGACATATTAATTATTTTCCAGTTTTTGGTCATTCACATGATCGGGTTTTAACTCGTGAGCAACATGTGTAATATCTTCCTAATAGGAAGAAATGATTAGTCATTTAACAAATGAATAATGGAATTGACATGAAAAGATCATATACTATTTATATACATGGCATTCGAGAAGATATATTGAACACTTTCACATTATACTTTCTGTAGATCCCTTACAAGGCTAGTTATGAATGCTGTGGAACTCTGGCTGTTTTACTCGAGAGATTTAAGAAGGTCCAAAGTAGCTTATCCTCTAGTAATTTAAATTCTATTGATATATTTACATTGTCTGTCTGTAAAACGATCTTAACTCGATTAACGAGCACCAAAATCTTTCAATTATCATAGTCCATAAAGTCTTACGGATTTATCTGTCAATAAGTGTCCAAACATTTTAATTGAATAGCTATCCAAAAGGAAAGACATCAATAAGGAAAACATTAGGCAACATAAGGCCTACAAAACATATCGTTTTTGCACACAAGAAATAAAAAAGGATTGAAGAGATTGGTTTGTGTTTACGATGTGCTTAAACTGTATGCTTCAGTGAATCGCAGAAGATGGTGTGTACTCCACAAGAAAATAGAATTGACATGGACTTGAATGAAAATCCAACAATTTGGTGGATTTATCTTGGCTGTCCATCATGTAAGTTCAATATTAGTATGAAATGTGCTATAACGTACGGATGGTCTACATTACATTAACGTACATCAAATGGATTCCATTTAAAAAATAATGATCGATTGATAACTAAAGGCTCCTTACAGTCTCAATGATGGCTCAGAATGGTTGCCAGTGCAAGTGGTGTATGACAACAACTGAAAAAGGCAAAGGAGAAAACATTTGTGTTTGTTGGGATTATCTTAATCGGAGAAAGAGTAATTATTTAACTAATGGTGGTCCATCAACGGCTCCACTTTGGCCTTGAAATGCCTGCTTTGCAAGTTGCTAATAATTATAAATTAGTATTTAACTAACAACGCCACGTGAATCCATGTGAAACTGGCCCTCTATGTTGCTAAATCTCCGAGATCCTTGAAGGGTTAATTAATAGAATGTCATTTCAAAAGGATGCTAATTAAAATATACATGACTTTGATACAACCCCGAACTTTGTGTAACATAAGAGGGACTTCTTGGGGCTGTTGATAGTTAGACCAATAATAAGCATCATGTTTGACTATTATTTTTATTTTTATTTTTAAATTTAGTAAAAAATTCTTGAGTTTTGATTTCTTTTCAAAATTTATGAAAATTATACAAAGTTATTTTAATTTATTATTTCATTTTTGGCATAATCTAATTTGATTATTAGCTAAATCAATGTTTTTGAATTGTTTAATATTAAATACTAAAAATTGTGATTTATATAGTTTAATTATTCAAATTTATTTTATTTTTATAATTAGTTTAAAATTTTAATAATAAAGGTATCTTTAAAATTGCTTCAAATTTGAAAATCATCTAAATATATTTTAAAACATAAATTTCTTTTTATGTATTAAATTTTTTAAAAAAATTAGATAACAGATAATAAAATTAATTTTAGTAATTTTGATAATGTTTATATTGAAATAGAATTAATAAAATTTATTTAATATTTTACTTTGTTTTGAAAACTTGGAAAAGAAAGAATACAACCAATTGTCTAAATACAAAACCAAACGCCATCTTCCTCTGTTAGTCGAAGATCACTAGCATCACTGCAGTTCTTAGATATTAGTAAAGTGGAACCAACAAATTTCCAACCAAAGATTTTCAAAGGATCGTTAAGTAGATTAAACAAGTAGAAAGGCTACAAATTTCATCTACTTTCTCTTGTTCTGGTTTAACTTATAAGATTCTGCAATCTCCTTATCGCAGTTTCCTGCCACTTCATTCATCGTAAGCTGCTGATGGATCCTTTAAGGGTTAATTGGTTAATTAGTATAATGTCGTTTCAAAAAGAGGCAGAATTAAAATATACAAGAGTTTGGTACAACCCTGAACTTTGTTTAACACAAGAGACTTCTTGGGACTGTTGGTAATTAGATTAATAATACGCGTCACGTTTGTAAATTTTAAAATAAAACAAAGGACAAAATAAGTCAAACGTGATGCGTATTTATTACTTGAAATTGTATTATTTTTATTATTTTGTGATTAGTATTATTAGTGTTACTTGAATTTATTTTAGCTCTGTCTTGAGATTTGAGTTTTTATTATTATTTCTATTTAGTGTTTTTATTTTTAGCTGCAATCTGCATCATTCGTATATTGTCTCATTTGCATGTGGGTCTACCAGAAACAGTCTCTCTACTATGTAGGGGTAAGGCTGCGTACTATCGGATCTCCCTAGACCCTGCTTCAATGCGGAATTTCAGACTGGGTGATGATGATGATGATGATGATGCGTATTATTAATCTAATTACCAACAGTCCCAAGAAGTCTCTTGTGTTAAACAAAGTTCAGGGTTGTACCAAACTCATGTATATTTTAATTCGCCTCTTTTTGAAACGACATTATACTAATTAACCCTAAATTTTTAGCTTGGTTTCTTTTCTTAATTTATGAAAATTACACAGAGTTATTTTAGTTTACTATTTCATTTTTTCAAAATTGATTTCATGTTTTACTTGCTTTAGAAAGTTAGAAAATGAATGAATTAGAGCAAAAGAAAAAAGTACAGCCAATTTTCTAAATATAAAGCCAAACATGATCTACAGTTCCTAAATATTAGATAAGTGGAACCAACAACTAGATCGTTGAGAAGATTACAAACTTTGACAAGTAGAAACGCTACAAACTTCAGCTAGTTGCTCTAGCTAAATTTTAAAATAAAACAAAGGACAAAAGAAGTCAAACGTGATGCATATTATTAATCTAATTACCAACAGTCCCAAGAAGTCTCTTGTGTTAAACAAAGTTCAGGGTTGTACCAAACTCATGTATATTTTAATTCGCCTCTTTTTGAAACGACATTATACTAATTAACCCTAAATTTTTAGCTTGGTTTCTTTTCATAATTTATGAAAATTACACAGAGTTTTTTTAGTTTACTATTTCATTTTTTCAAAATTGATTTAATGTTTTACTTGCTTTGGAAAGTTAGAAAATGAATGAATTAGAGCAAAAGAAAAAAGTACAGCCAATGGTCTAAATATAAAGCCAAACATGATCTATAGTTCCTAGATATTAGATAAGTGGAACCAACAACTGGATCGTTGAGAAGATTACAAACTTTGACAAGTAGAAAGGCTACAAACTTCAGCTAGTTGCTCTAGCTAAATTTTAAAATAAAACAAAGGACAAAAGAAGTCAAACGTGATGCATATTATTAATCTAATTACCAACAGTCCCAAGAAGTCTCTTGTGTTAAACAAAGTTCAGGGTTGTACCAAACTCATGTATATTTTAATTCGCAATAATTAAAAATAAGTGCTTTTTTAAATAAATAACTATTTCACTAGCCTTTGAGTTATGAATAGAGCTAGTAGCTAGTTGAGAACATGATGTAGCTGAATAACCAGATTGACACACATCACAAATGTGTGCCTCCGCATCAAAAGAGTATAATGACGTTCCAACCAAGCAACTTAATAAAAACATGACTTAGTCGAGTAACCAGATTGACATTCATCACGAATTTTTGCCTCTGTGTAGAAAGACTAAGTTAATGTCCACAAAAAATGTAAATTAAAAAAATGGTTTCTAATAAAACCTACCAAACTTGTATGTAGATTTACTTTTCATGAAAACGTACTTAGGATTAGTTACAAAGTTTGAATAATCAAATAATGATTAATGTGTGTGTACAATTGAAAAAGGTGAAATAACTTGACATTTAAGTTTTGACTAATATGAATATTTAGTCCAGAGTCCCTAGACGTGGATTTTGTATGTTAGTGATTTAGAACAAATTAAACAATTATGTTTAAAATTAAATTTGTTTCATGAAGTTTAAGTCATTGCCTCATTACTGCATTTTGTGTTATGTGATGTTCTATGTTTATTATTATGTTTGCTTGGGGACAAGTAAACGTTTAAGTGTGGGGATGTTAATAAGTGTAAATTGCATCGTGTTTTAGGGCTTATTTTGATATGTATTTAACTGTTAATTCAATCATTTAGTATGTGTTTAGGTTAGAATTGTGTTAGTTTGTTAATTATTTAGGTTTTAAGTGTTTATGGGTTAATACAACTCTTTAAGCTTAAATATTTTGTTTTGAGGTACCTTGATGTATTTGCTAATATTTTACATCAAAGAACAGAGGAGTTTTGGAGACATATGGGCCAAAACAGCAGCCCTCACATGACAGAAGCACCAGAGTTTGCCCACAATCTTGGCCTGCATACCACAATCTTCAGAGAAGTGCAAAGAAAGGTCTACGATCGTCGCCTGCATGCTACGATCGTGATAGAAGGCTTGGATATGGCCCATGATTGTGGCCTGTAGGGGTCATACCCTGCATTAGGAAGACACACAAACACTCAAGAATGTCTAGTTTTGAGGAATTTTTTTGACCTTTCGGACCTTGAAAAAACCTTAGAGTCACCCAAAAAATGAAAAGTATAAAAAGAACATAAAGAAGAGGCATAAGGGAGCTTTTTCATTAACCACCTTGAGAAAACCTAGAGAGAAATTGTTGAGAGATAAAGGAAGAGAAGAAGGAAGAGAGAAGAGGAGAAGAAGCTGACTCGACGTACTTCTCAGATCAGTTGGTTTCCTGACGTCGCTACCTCCAATCATCCATTTAAATTGTATTTTTATTTATTTTCAGTTTTATTATTGTATAGAATTGGAATAACAGTTGATGAAAGGATCTAGATTATTGAGGATGTTCTAAACTCACCTTTGGAATTATATTCTTAAATTAATGAAAATTTGATTGTTTATATGTTTATTGGATTTGTTGTGATTTGATTCTATGATTGCATAATTCGATAATAAATTGAGAGGGTGAATCAAATTAAAAACAATTAAATTGGAATAACGAGAGTTAGGTGATTTAATAGAAATAAGAATTGAATCAGATTAAGAATTTGTGTGAAGAGAGATCTTATATAGGCTTCCGATAGTTTATTAGAGAACTTCAGAGCTAATTAAGGTTTTGGATAAGTTGTGAATTGAGAGATTGCAACTTCCAAAATCTAACTAGGTTTTATGATTTATGGTTAATGGTTATAACTCGAGAGAGAGTAATCAACCCTAGGATAGTCTAGAACTAACAATTTGATAATTCATAATTAGTTAGGTTAGCATTAACGATAGGTAAATTTCCCTTTCTCTCAATTAGTAATTTCTTTCAGTTGATTTTTAGGTGTGTTGAAATTACTTAGTAATTAGTATTTTCGTATTTGATTATTAATTTGAGTGATTAAACTAAATTATCATTTTAGTTTTGTTGCATTTTGAATTTCTGTGATTTGTTTCTGGTCATAGATTTTAAGATTAGATTAGTCCCTCCTCGTAGGATCTACTCCTTTGGTACTACGCTAACAAATTATGCGCTTGCGGATTGTCAAGTGTTATCAATTAAAACTTACACATAACCAAACCACCGATCAGACATCCATCTTTTAGATAATTTGCATTTGCACATATACTGAAAGTTTTCAACTATGCCTTTGCTACAATAAATTTTCTAACAAAAGATGTTATTTCATCTAAATAATGTTTTATAGATTAAAGTTTACCTCATTTACCTTATGAACCTCATTACAGATGTGAAATTGTTGAGTGTTTTCCACTACATACTTGATTAAAGTTTTTCTTGAAAAGATGCTAGATTAAAGTTCTAGCCTCCATGCTAGTCATTTCACATATTGCTCCACCACTTGCTACATTTTCCAAGCTCCTATCTATAGACAATAATCCTTCGTAGAAGTATTGGATAAAGAGTTGTTCTATGATATTAAGATGAGTGCAGCTAGCACATAACTTCTTGAAGCATTCCTAATACTCATAAAGAGATTCTCCATGATTTTTCTTTATCCTATAAATCCCTTTCCTTATGTTTGTTTTCTTTAATCCTAGAAGTACTTCTTTGAAAAACAACCTCTTCATTTTGATTTATGTTCTCACACTCCTTGTAGGTAAAACAAAATACCAATCTTTTATTGTATCCTTCAGTTAAAATGGAAAGACTCTCAACATAATATACTCATTTGTCACCCCTACAAATTTAATACTAAGATAAACAACAACGAGTTCCTTAAGATGCATAAGAGCATTCTCACCTATAAAACCATAAAAGTTAGGCAAAATATGGATTAATCCACACTTAAACTTAAGGGTAATAACTTCACTAGAGAATAAATTCAGGGAAAGTAAAATAAAAATTAGTATGCTAAAATATGATGAAAATACGATCAAGTAGTGAAACTGAGCAAAAACATTGAATAAAAAATTAATTCTTGTTCCCTAATTCCTTTATTTATTTTTCTTAGGACACATCAAATCTGATTTTTTTTATTTTCAAAGAAAACATCAATCTATAAGATGAGTTCAGGTTGGAATTTGGATCCAATTAAAGAATAGGCTTTTCTTTATGTTCTAAGACTGGCCTTTCTAGCAACCAACTCGCAACAACTAAGGTCAATCAATAGGTTTACGAATTGATTCTTTTATAAGATAAATTTCCCATCTCTTATTATTTTCTTGCAATATGTGTACTAAAATTTGGAAAAGTAATGCATAAAGGCCTTCAAATCAAATCTAGGGCAACGAACTCTCTTTGAGTTCTTGGATTAGCCATAGCTTGTCCCAAATTGATTCTTTGTTCTATTCTTAGAGTTGCTCTATTTTCCTTACGCAACCTTCATAATTTCCTTTCGATCATGGGATTAAATTGTACAAGTATTGATGAGGAGATCTCATCAGTACCATATACAAACACTTAAAAACATAAAAAGATCAAAAAAATTGTAAAAACCAGTTATAAGAAAATATATATACAAAACATCAATTAATATATAAAAAACTAAATCTCTTCACTTCTTGACATTGTCGCCATAATTCTTGATGCACATCAAGCACACTAGAAAATAAAACCTAACTCTATACAACTAAATTTGTAGTAGTGGTGTTTAGATTTTGTATTGAACTAATCATTGTGTAGGAATGGGAGAGGGGATTTGGTTGAATTAAACTAAGAAAATAAAGTAAAACTAAAATATTAGACACAAATCAAATCAAAAGGTACAAATTTAATATAATTAGTCTTCATAAACCAAGCTCACAATTTAATCTTGACCTTCTCACAAATGTGTATAATTAATCTTCATAATGTTCTCTTACCTCTCTTTAAAACTATTAGTCATATATTAATAAGTAGCTATATTAAACATAATTTTCCCTTAGGTTATATCTAATTAAAACCATATCTTTAATTAAGTCTAGCTATCAGACAACCTAGAATAAGCTCTCTAAATTTAGTGTGGCAACTATATTATGAAACAGGAAAATAAGTTAATTTAGGTAACAACGATATATTCTCAAGTCATTTAACCTAAGCTATATTATCCTTAATGAAGTGCAGCTATTAGTTTACCACAAGTGAATAAGAGCTACAATGATTAAATATTGCAACCTGGATTCTGGCATTGAATCCATACATAAATGATCTAGTAGGTCTATCTAAATCATTCATACATAAATCCAAAGCATTAAACGTAAGATGGCATAGTTAATCCAAAAAGAGAGTTAAGAACAACATCACTAGCTTAATCAATGCTCAAACATATTTGTCAGCATTGATATCTCCTTTAAATTGGAAAGATGAAGTTTAGCTCCACATATCTCTCAAAAGGGAAAGGAACTTGCCTCCTTTTAGATCTCTAATCCTAGATAACCCATATTTTACCTCTTAGTTGCCCTTTTATATTTAAAATTAAGGTTGCATAATAATAAATGATTAGCTACACTGGTGTCTTAAGTGTCCGTATATCAATTTTGCTAAAAATTGTGACTATGCACATTTACAATCAGCTACATACCTGAGTAGCTCACTTATTATGTAGTTTGTAAAGCTACTTGCAACTTCATCTTCAAACTCCTACATGCTTCTAGTGACTCATATAATCCCATACATAGCCATGTATGTCATATATATAGGAGTGTGCACTTTTACATTAGCATGTAAGTTGCAGTGACTCTATTTATTACATTTCTTATCTCGTTTCAACCTAACTCATCTCCTTTTTGCTTCCACTAAAGCAAATAAGATTGAATATCAATAGAATGACATCAAAGATAATTTTTTGGCTCATTTTGGTTCTTTTCCCTCCAAATTGTATGTAAAAAATATATATGAACCAAAATAAGTATCTTAAGTACAACATAACATTAATCACTAGGCATTGGTGAGTAAATATATAGTGAATCAAGAACTTATTAGAATATGATCTACAAGACAAAGTAATTTAGAGGCAGAATTCATCAATTTGCTTCACAAATAAATATACATGAATAGAATTACTAGGAACTCACCTAAAATCCCTTGGTCATCTCTGATTTAATTTTAGCATGTCGACCCCCAAAGTGCTATATGTTTTTGGTTGCTCGTGAAAGGGAAGCACCTAGGATAGGCCAAGTAATTTGTTAATATTCTAATTAAATATGCCTTATATGGATTAGAGCTAGAAAAGATGCCTTACCCATTCTTTGGATGCCCTATCTCAAAGTTGATTTGGGGCTCTAACATGCAATTATGTGGTGAAAGAATCCATCTATTGAATTGCCAGGGCATTATGGAACGGTATTCATAATATAACAAGAGTAACAACATAAATTGGGTAATCTTCAAATGACCGATGGAGTGGAATAGTATATTATTTAAATACAAGCACCAAGACACAGAGACGTTAATGATAAATATTATTAGGAGGCTTAAGGAACACTTCCTTGCCCTAAGATTACACGTCCTATTTTCTATTAAGATGCATTTAAGATGGAGATTAGGTTTAAGTAGCTAAAAAGAAGAAAAAGAAATGGGTAAAGAAATAAGGCATATTAGGTCATCATACAAAGTAAGAAGCCATAAATTGAGGGATGAGAAATAAAATTACCAACAAAAGGGTTAAAGAACAATAGAGAATGACACTAAAATCTTGACAATAAAGAAGCAAAAGTTTTGTGACAAGATTAAAAGGGGAGATAATAAAAAATGTGAGTGTATAAATATGATGCAATAAATTAATAAAGAAGGATTTAAGTTACCTATGGCAAGAGATAAACAACGATGAATTGATGATGGTTAAACAAAAGAGGTGTCTTAGGATCCAAGGGGAAACAATTGAAAGGTGATATTGGATGAATTGATGCTGGTTAAACAAAAAAGGTGTCTTAGGATCCAAGGGGAAACAACTAAACAGTGATATTGGAGATATCTAGAAGCATTGAAGGTGAGTTTATCTAACAAGAATATTGGGATATTGAGGAAACACCTAGCTTTTAAATTGTACCATTAAAAATCAAAAGAAAGGTAAATAGTATTAAGGGCGTATGATTGTAATTAACTTTTTTGAAGAGAAACATGATATGTTAAAGAATACATATATAATAAAATTTTATATGAAATTATATTTATTTTTTCAAAAAATTAAACAAAGGGCAAGCTTGAGTTTGTAAGTGATATAATTCTAGGATGTAACACCAATTGTCAAGGGAGCATATACAATTAAAAAATATTTGCTTTAGATTTTTTACAGCTAGCTTACATAAAGGAAAATTACCAAATAGGTTGACAAAACTCAACTTATCTAATTTTTTCATTCTCCTCTTCACTAATATCCACAAGATGAAAGATACATTAGGAAATTGAAACTTGCTATAAATGATTCTGTGTCACTCCATAACTTCCCCTCTTAATCTTAAAATTCCCCTACAATATTTTTTTTAAATAGTCCACTTGAATGTCCTAGCCATTAATAACTATCCTCGTTATCATCACTATAGTTTGGAATAACCTAGGCTAAGGCGATGGTGAAGTTAAATCATTGATTAGAGCTAACCCAAACATTTACCTTAGATTTTCTTAGAAGATCCCACATATATGCTTTAGATTTTCTTAGAAGATCCCGCATATATGTCATTAATAAAGTATGGATTAGTGGAACAATATTTCCCTAGTTTTCATATAATTTCCTCCCTTTCCAATCTTACATTTGACGATATATGTAAGAGCTTCTCTTAGCTTCAGTAATTATGACATAAAGTAAGAATCTGATTTACTACTTGTAATCTCCCAAAAGCCTTTTCCCCTTAAGAAGTAAGCATAAACTCATTTAGTCTATAAGGAATCTTTATTTTCCACTAGTCTCCTTATTGACACCTTTTTGCTTAAGCTTGTGGATGTTACCTCAAACCTCCTTCTTCTACTTATCTAGCCACTTCACTCGATTTTAATTTATAAAATTAACTTTCTTTGTGTCTACCTTTCTAAAGGAGTCTTTCATTAACTTTTACAATGATTTGATTAACCTCTAAGAGAAAAAAATGTTGGAAGACAAATAAGTATGTAAGGAGTTGAGCATTTATCCAACAAATTACAATATGTATCCATATGACAATTCTTTGTCATACCAAGTCCCCGATCCTCTTGAACTTTCTCTACTAATGGATATCACTCGCTGAATTAAAGTATTTTTATGGAAAGAGAGAAACTAAGATAAATAAAGTGAAATTGTTTAATTTGTAATCTTGATACACTTAAAACTTAATCTTTGAGATGTTGAGCATCCGTTGACAGGAGTAAATGGATCCAACTTTAAGTTACTTTTAGCCTTCAAAGCTATCAAAGGGCTCATATATTTTTCACATGCTTTTACGAAAAAAAACACATCATCTATAAAGGATAAATTAACTAAGCCAAGCCTCTTACATTTATCATGGTATTTGAAGCTCGAGTCTAAGGAGATATTTTGCTTCATCAATCTGATCAAAGCCCTAATACATAAGATGAATACATATGAGAATATAATATCTCCCTGTCTAAAGCCATTTCTGCCCTTAAAGAGGCTACTAAGTTCTACATTGATCAACATATTGAACGAAGTTATTTTAATGCATTAACTCAACTAGCTTCTAAACTTTGTAAGAACACAAAAACCTTTAATAATTGTTAAATAAACTTCCAAATTGTAAAATTAAGCCTTATGAAAATCCACCTTTATAGCAAAGTTCCTTTGAGAGTTCTTTCTTGAACAACCCTTGAAAAACTCTTTAGTTATTAGTATATTGTCCCCAATTTATCTGCGTTCTAAGAAAACTTATTATGTTTTACTTATTAGAGGTTTTCAAATACTCCTCATTTTAGTTGCTAAGATTTTTTGTAGTTATTCTGTATAAGAAATTACAATAAGAAATAGGCTTATACTCTTTAAGAGAGTTTAGGTTGAGGTCTTTAGGAACTTAGAATATAAAAGTTGTATTGATTATTTTTAATAGTTTACCACCCGGAAAAAATTCTAAGATGACCTTTATTAGCATAGTCCTTAACATTGACCCTGTTTTTAAAAGAAATATCCATTAAGAGCATTAAGACAAGGGCCTTATTATCATTTAGTTCAAACACTATGATTTCCATATCATTAGCAGTAAATGCTATTGAGGAACTCTACATCCTCTTCTTTTATTTTATTACTAATAAATGATCTAAATATTTTTACTAAAGACCTACTATAGGTTGACATTTCTAGAGGATTTTTAAATTACTCAAATACCTCTTACTTAAGTCCCTTCTTAGCTAAAATTATAGCACTATCTTGCTTGATCAAATGAGCTAATACTTTTTTGGTTCCTTTTGGTTATTTGTAGGTATAGTTTATACTATGTTTTGATAGGTGTTTTAGTGTGTGTTTTGGTGTTTAATAAATTATTATCACATGTATAGATTTAGAATTGTGTTTTGTTTATATTTTTAGTATTTATATGGTTTGGAGCCATATTTCAATCTTAATTTTATGTGTTTTAAGGTGTTTGACTTGTTGGAAATTAGATCATTAATGAACAAGGATGATAGATGTGCAAAGAGTTGAAGAAATCTTCACAAATAAGTTAGGGATCACCAAGAGACTAAATCATCGGTCGTGTCGGGATTGATTTCATACTTCCAACTACACAACACAGTCGTCAACCCTGCGGGAAGAACTTTATAGATCAAATCTCCTAGTCTTTCGTTGGCTATTCGAATGTCTGGACCAGTAGAAATGTACAAAAGGGGGGTCTCATCCTTTTCTTTCCAAAAAAAAAAGACATGTATTTGGATATTTCTCTTCAACTCCAAAAAATTGTATTATTCATTTGACATAAGTAGTTGAAGTGAACTCTCCTAAGATAAAAATAGATTTTGGGAGTGTGTGACTTGGACTATTGACTTGGACTATTGATTTGGCCATGAAGACATATATCTACCACATTTTAATTCACAATTCACAATTAAACAATAAACAGGGAATGTTACTATTGAGACAGCTGTCGACGAGATTCAGTCAACTCGGGAGGTGGATAGAAGGATAAGAATCGGTAGACCAGTAGCAAAGGAGTTGGGATCCCACCTGGAAGGGGCCAAGGGTAAAAGCTTGCTGGCCAAGATCTTCTTTCTTGAATTATCAGGAGCTATGTTCTCTTATCTGAATGACGTACGAGTTATAGGTACGTGGACTCAGGAGCTCCCCTTGCGGAGAATAGAGAAGCCCCCAAATTTCTTTATATTTGGAAAGAATAGAATGGGGAGGAAATCCATCATCTACCAATGCTGCCTCCACATACTCTTTGACTAGGCATTGAGCATTGATAATCTTAACCATTCTTCGAAGGTCATTATTCCCCCCGATATTCAGAAGTTGGTATTGACTGAGTTTAAGAAATCTTCACAAATAAGTTAGGGATCACCTATTCTACCTTGAAAACATAACAAACTCTCCCATAAGTCTCTTCTTTGGAATGTATAGTTTGAGCCATACACTATAGAGGAATAAATAGTAATGCTTTACTTGATGAATTTCCATTTCATATGTATCACTTTTTCATTAGCCTCAATAAGATCTACGTCAACTAGCTTATGACCAAGTACAATTATTATTCTACTTGCAAAATTGAATAGGTGGTTAGTGAGCACTCTCCATTTAGAGCCTAAAACACAAAGATTATTGTGGTTCTCTTGTAAAATATACATTGATTCATATTGTAGACAAAATCCCTCAAAGACATTATTAGCTTTTTCAGGAAATTTAAGCCCCTGGTACTCCATGTGAAGAAGGTCATTTATTTAGAAGTTTATCCTTAGAGCATTTGTCTTTACTACTCCTACTAGCCTTTTTTCTTGTTGCATTATGAAATTCTTCTTCAAATTCATTACTTGAGCCATTATAAGCAATGTAAACAAGGGAGTGAGAGACAACTTTATTTCACTTTTTTTATGGTATCCTCCTAGATACCAGTCTCCTTAATAGTTATTACATCACACTCTTTAATGCTTTTTATCTAGGGAAGATCATCTGGATGGGAAGCTTAGGACGAACCCAAATTGTTTGATGGTGCATCATCAATTCCTTAGGATCTACCAATCTTTCTAGCAACACTAAAAAGGATAAATTTAACCTCCATCCCCTACTTTTCCTCAACAAGGCCTATTAATTCAAGATAGTCTCCTTTCATGAAGGTTTTCCCCGTAGGCTTTTAGACCTTACCCTATCGCTTTAAAGAGAGTTTCTAATGTTAGTTAACAAATACAAAATCTTCATAAAGTTTCCCATTTAGCCTCAACATCATTAAAGGTGTTTGATCTAGTAGCACATTTGAGATGTCTTATATTAACATAAATATGAGCATATACAGTTCTCTTTTTTTCTAATAGTATTCCCATCCATACATATAGGTTTTCCAAGATAACTAGTAATCAAGGTTAACCCTTTTATTGTCCAGTATTCCAATGGAACATTTTATAAATTGACCCATAATGGAATTGCTTAAAAGCTAATTGATTTTTTTTGTAATCAAGTTTCCCAGAATTGAAGAAAAAGAGGAAAGTTTATCACATACCAAGGGCATTCTTCCATTACCTGGAGAGCCTGAGAATTGGATGCAAAGGTGAAGATAATGGAATTAATATCAACTAAGAACACATCAAGAAGGCCTTTGGTATTCCATATAGTGAACGCCCATTTTTGGAGGACAAGAAAAGGAGGTCTCTTTTTAAGGAAGAAGCCTATTAAAGAAGCTTCCTAATACTTCACTCCTAAGATGTCCATCTTAGGCGCTACAATGAGTCAACCTCCATCCTTTCTAGGAAAGGAGTAGTGAAGGGGAGTGGTCTTCATCCTCACTGATGACTTACTTGTAGCTTCCCCTTGTTACTAAAGAAAAAGAAGATGATTTTTCTATAAAAGGGGATTGAATAGTAAGGGTTGGATATGGCAGTGGTGAGAGTGGAGATGTTTTGGAGGGTAAGGGAGGGAATTTAGAAGAGGTGTCAGGTTACTTTACACTTAAAGTAGGGACCAACCTATTGAAAGTAGGAAAAATTACTTGAGGAAAAAAAAGATGTTTAAATGTTTGTTTTTAATAACAAGAAGTTAGTCAGAGGGTAAGAAAAATGAAGGACTGGTGAATAGAAATACCCTTAAAGGAAAAGCCAATAACATTAAGAGACTAATGGTCAGGAATGCCCTTGAACGAAAAACCAGAAGCACCAAAAGCAGTGGGGTGAGCAAAAGAGTGAAGAGAAAGGTAACAAAAGATGTTTCAACTGATTTACTATTAAGAAAGGTTAGCTGATTAGCTTAAAGGCACCTAAAGATTTCTCATGCACTATTTAATCTTTTAAGTTTTAACATGATAGTGGACGGAGATAATTAAATTAATTTCTTTAATTTCCCTTCATGGAGAGGATGAAAGGAAAAGTAGTTGATGAGGTTTAGTAAAAATATTGGAATCTTTTATTATATTTTCCTACCTTAATGCATTATTTTTAGTCAATAAACAATGGGTGCTATTAATAACCAAGTGCTCTCTTCCTTCAAATCAACAATTACTTTTTTATCCAATATTTAGTTACAAATTAATTGCGGTTTTTCAATATGTATAAGTTTTAATATTTAACTGCGATAATCTGCAAGCGCACAGGTCGTTCGTGTAGTACCTAACATGTCGATCCCACAAGGAGGAATAATTTAATCCTAAATCTAAGGTCAAAACAATTCACAATAATTCAAATGTAAAAAAAATAAGACAAGAATTTAGTTCAATCACGCAATTCAAATTCAGGAATCAATTACAGAAATATTAATAAAATAGTAGTTGCAATACCCAATCAAGAATCAAGCTAAGGAATTACCAATTGAGAGAAAGGGAAATTTTATCTATTTTAATGCTAACTTAATAGATTATGACTTATTAGATTATTGGTTCTAGATGATCCTAGGGTTGATTACTCTCTCTCGAGTTATAACCATTAACCCTAATCAAATTATGGAAAATGCAATCTCTCAATTAACAATCTTTCCAAAACCCTAATTAGATTTGAAGTTGTCCAAAAACTATCAGGAACCTATACAAAATCTCTCTTTGCACAATTTACTGATTTGATTTAATTCTCATTCTATTAATTTACCTAACCCTCATTAGCCTAATTTAATTATTTTTCACTCAATTCACCCTCTCAATTTATCATCGAGTTATGCAATTGCAGAAATTAAATCACAATAAATCCAGCAAAAACACAAACAATCAAATTTCATTAAATTAAAGAAAAAACAACTCGAAGGTGAGTTTAGACATCCTCAACATTCACACAATCTTATCATCAATGTCTATCCCAATTTATACAATAATGAAATTGAAAATAAACTAGAAACAAGATTGGAGCGGATGATGGAGGCAGCAATGTCGGGAAACCTCCTATTCTAGGAAGTACTTCGCATTGGCTTCTTCTCCACGTTTCTCCTCTATCTTCTCTTTCTCAATCTATCGATTAACTCTCTCTAGGGTTTCTCAATGGTGGCTGACGCAAAAGCTCCCTTTGCTCCTTCTTCTTTTTTAAATACCTTTTATGTTCTGAATAGCCCTAAGGTTTTTTGGGGTCGAAAAGCTCTGAAAATCTATCAAAACTTAACGTTTTTACTTATTTGCATGTCTACTCGTACAGGCCACGATTTTGACCAACATCTAAGCCTTCTATCAAGATCATGGCAATCAGGCAATTCCTTGACTAAAAGGTTTGTCAAAGGTCTTGTAATTTGCAAAAATTCTTTGATGAATCGATGGTAAAATCCTGCGTGACCTAAAAATCCTTGCACACCTTTTACATTGCTTGGCAGTGGAAGTTTCTCTATCACTTCTATTTTTTCTCTGTCAACTTCGAATCCTTGATGTGAGATTTTATGCCTTAGCACTATCCCCTCTTCCACCATAAAATGGCATTTCTCCCAATTCAGCACTAAGTGTAACTCTTCACATCTTTAAAGAACTCTATCCAAATTAGTTAAACATATTTCGAAAGAATCTTCAAAAACTAAAAAATCGTCCATGAATACCTCCACTATATCTTCTATCATGTCAGTGAAGATAGACATCATATAGCTAGGGCATTGAAAAGTCCGAAAGGCATCCATCTGTACACGAAGGTACTACAAGAGCAAATGAATGTAGTCTTTTCCTGATCATCAGGGTAGATGAAAATTTGGTTATATCCTAAGTATCCATCTAAGAAGCAATATAATGAATGACCAGCTATGCTTTCTATCATCTAGTCTACTAATGGAAGAGGAATTGATCTTTCCTAGTCACTGAATTGAGTTTGTGATAATCTATACATACTCTTTATCCTGTGACTATTTTTGTTGAAATTACTTCTTTAGGTACACATTGTACTGAGCTAACCCATTCATTATCGAAGATGGGATAAATTATCCCTAAATCTAAGAGTTTTATGGTCTCCTTTTTAACCACCTCCTTCATGTTAGGATTCAACCTCTGTTGACGCTCCTTTACTATTCTACATCCTTCCTCTAGGTTTATTCAGTGCATGCAAACATTTATGCTTATTCCTTTCAACAATTGGCCATCCAATTGCTTTCGTTCGCTTTCTAACAATTTCTACCACCTTACTTTCTTGTTTCTCATTCAATTGATTAGAGATTACTATCAGTAACATTTGACCTTCACCTAGAAAGGTATATTTGAGATGTGCAAGTAAAGGTTTAAGCTATAATGTTAGTGGTTTTTTTATAGATATTGGTATGGGTGCTTTGGTTCGAACCAATTTATCTTGATGCATTTGAACATTTGACTCCTCCATCTCATTGTCTCCTTTAGAATCAGATTTCTGATATCCATTGTCTGTCTCTACTTCCACTAACTATGGTTCTACAATGCAGCTCTCAACTTGTTCTTGCATATTTTGATCCATAATCTCAACCTTCATGCATGAGCTACTCATTATTGGATTCTTTAATGCCTTACTCATGTTGAATTCGATCTAATCCTCAACTATTCAAAGTGTTAATTTCCCTTGGTGAACATTAATTATGACTTTTTTTGTATTCATAAATGGTCGAACTAAGATCAGTGGATAGTTCTTATCTTCTTCAAAATCCAGAACCATAAAATCTAGAATAATAATGAACTTGTCCACTTATATCAAAACATCTTCCACTATTCCAAATGTTCTTATAATGGAATGATTAGCCAACTAAATTAACATCGATGTTGGTTTGACCTCACCCAGTCATAACTTCTTGAATATTGACAAAGGCATAAGATTAATGCTTGCTACTAAATCACACAAACACTTTGTAAATTCAAACTCACCAACCAAACAGGGAATTGTGAAACTCCTTGGATCTTTCAATTTAGATGGCATCTGACTGATGAATATGGACCTGCAAGTCCCATTTAGAGCCTCTATTTGATTATCTTCCTAAGTACGCTTCTTTGATAATATGTCCTTTAAAAATTTTGCATATTTGGGCATATGTTCCAATGCCTCTACAAAGGAGAGATTTATCTATAGTGTCTTTAATTTCTCAATGAATTTTGTAAATTGTGCATCTAATTTCTTCTTTTGTAATCATTGAGGAAAAGGGATTTTGGGTTGATATGGTGGAGGTGCGACATAAGGAGGGAATTCGCCCATATTCATTTCTTTCTCCTTTTCTTGATCTTTCTTAAAAGGATGGATGGGCTCCTTTATTATCTTTGTGGGTGGTTCAAGTTCCTTTCCACTTCGAAGTGTAATAGATTTTAGTTGCTCCTTTGATTTTATTCCCGAAGTAATAGGAAGACTTTTTAAATTTCGTGTGGAAAAAACATTTGACAATTGGTGTACTTGGACCTCTATATTATATATTGAAGAAGCATAGTTCTTTTGTTACTTATTCAAATTTTCCTTCCAACTTCTTTTGTGCATCATATAAAGTTCCAAGCATATCTAAAATCCTATCTAACTTAGATTCCATTAAGGTTGGTTTATCTTATCTGAAGTCTGATTGTCCTTAAGGTTTGAACTATCCTCCAGCATTATTTATCCATGAGAAGTAAGGGTGATTCTTCCACCCAGGGTTATAAGTGTTGGAGTAGGGATTATTGCCCCCTCCTTGTCCATACTGAGCTCCTATATAATTCACTTGCTCTGGATTGCTTTCCTTCATCAAGTATTAGTCCACAATATCATGATCCATTTGTTCACAAAGTTTACACTTGAGTTGCACGGCTTTCATCGGAGCTGAGGATGAAGCTTTCATATTGTTGAGCTATTAAGTTAAGTTATCAATTTTTACTTTCATTTCCGTCATTTGATCGATAGCCACAATTTGTCTTTGCTCTCTGAAGGAAATAGTTTATTTACTCTGATCATTGGTTCACAGGCAGTTATTACTCACCATCTACTTTATTAGCTCTTCCGCTTCATCAATCATCTTTCTCATCAGTGATCCTCCTGAAGTTTCATCAATCGTGCCTCTTATATGTGGGGTTACTCCATTATAAAATGTTCGCAATAAGAATTTCTTGGGTAAGTTGTGGTGTGGGCATTGCCATTGTAAATCTTTGTATCTTTCCTACGCTTCATAGAAAAAGCCTAATTCTAACTACAACTTTCGACATCTAATGATACCGAAAGGTATTACAGATTTCAAAGAATTTCACTATATGTGTGTTGGGATCTTCATTCGTTAGTCTATAAAATTGCACATTTTGTTGAAGCATGTTTAGGAGGCTGGTTTGATTTCAAATGATGATGCTTGAATGGGTGGCTTAACTACTCCTTGGTTAGCTGCATTGAACCCTGGTCTCATGAAGTCCATATGTAACATCCCGTTTCCAGAGAACGGGTCGGACCAAAGAAACGGGTCCAGATGTGGTAAATTACCACATCTCATGCT
>JANQBM010000221.1:23649102-23684898 GCA_025594535.1 Erythroxylum domingense
ATCACATAATTCAGCTCATATTTTTCATTCAATCATCACAAAAATATTATTCAAACATCTTCCATATCCAACAATTCAGGATGCATTGCACAAATAAAATAGTGCGAGAGAATCCCATAAAACAAAATGGCAAAATCGAAGCTTATACCATGAACAAAATGAGTCTATTTTTTAGAGCTCATATGCCACAAGCACATAGCCAGGAGAAGGCTTTAAGCCGACTTGCACCTGAAGAATGAAATGATATTTCTCTTACCCACATAAACAAATTTCATATGCATACATATCAAAATCATATTTTTCATGCTTCTTAAGTTTATATTTTTCCTTAACATAAAGCAACACAATTATAGAAACAAACATGATATAAAATTAGAGAATGTTTTTCCCACATTCACAATAAGTCAAGACAAACATTGATAGCATTCATACACACAAATATTTTTACTCATCATCACAAAACTAAAAACATATTACCCACTTATTTTACTTTACACTTCCAAGATCAAAATTGCTCTTCTCCTTGCTCTTGACTTCGACTCGCTTGATTTCCTTCAAATGCACATATATATATATTCATTTCATCAACATACACAAATGAGCTTCCTTAAACCTAACTATCCATGAATGAACTTAAGCTTGATCTATTCTTGATTTTTCTAGCTCAAAGAACTAAAATTTAACTAAAGTTATAAGAATCCAAGAAGATAAAGCTCTTGTTCTTCTTCTTTCCCTCTCTCTTCATTTTCATCACATAAAACCTACTTTCTCTACTTCCTTCATCTATCAAAACAAAAAGAATAGACAAAGAATACCTAAAAACTCACCTAAACTTTCCCTTCTTCTTCTTTCTCCTTTTTCTTTCTTTCCTTCTTCTTCCCTTTCTTTCTCCTTCTCTCCGTCTAGTCTCTTCCACGACACTCTCTCTTTCTTTTGTTTTCCTTAACTCTCACGACTCTTTCTTTTCCTTGTCTTACTAATTTAAGACAAAAGTTTTGATTTTTCAATTTTACCTTCCTTATTAAATCAAATTCCTACTAATTCCTCCACTTAATTTTACTTCTTTCTTTTTAATTCATGCCACCATATAAAATTCATAATATACTATATTAAACTCTAAAAATTTTCTAATTAATAAATTCTAATTTATTTTCATTCTTGATAATTTAATCAAAAAATCCTAAGAAAATCGGGACCCAACACAGTAGCAATATTGGGAAACCTCCTGTTCTGGGAAGTATTTCACGTCGGCTTCTCCACGTCTCTCTTCCTTCTTCTCTTTTTCAATCTCTCAATGAACTCTCTCTAGGGTTTCTCAATGGTGTCTGATGCAAAAGCTCCCTATGCTCCTTTTTCTTCTTCTTTAAATACCTTTTGTACTCTGAGTAGCCTTAAGGTTTCTCCGGGGTCAAAAAGGTCCAAAAAATTTCTTGAAACTTAACATTTTTATTTGTTTGCGCGGCAGACGCAGGCCAAGATCGTGGCCTACATCTAAGTCTTCTATCACGATCGTGGGCCGTTGTTTTGGCCTGAATGTCTCCGAAACTTCTCCGTTTTTCAATGTTTACCCTAAAATATTAACAAACGCATCAAGATACCTCAAAGACATAATAATTAAGCTCAAAGACTTAACTAACCTATAAAAACACTTAAGCACATTTAATTAACAAGCTAACATAATTCTAACATAAACACATAATAAACGATTAAGTTAACACTTAAATACATAACAAACTAAGCCCTAAAACATGATGCAATTCACACTTGTTAGACATGTAATGTTTATACTAAGACTTACTGGCATTTCATAATTTAAAAATTACGATTCATATAACAATGATTATTTTTAAGAAATTATTTCCAGTAATTAAGTGGAACCTTTGATGACAATTGATTTGAACTGCACTTCTCAAATTAAAGAACCATTAGAAGAGAAATTAATTAAGGACGAAGTGTTTCACAACGAGAGTTGACAACTGAATAGACCTATAATTATTAAATTAACGATCGATCAAAGAGGAATCTTGGTTGTGACATTAATTATCCAATAGATTGCTTCAGATCTAATTGAACAAGTTAGTAGTAATTTGTAAATCGAGATATCATAATTTTATAAATATCAAATTCAATTGGGGTTACTTAATTAAATTTTGGGAAAGAGTAATCAAAATCTTAGGAAATCTACGATCAAGCATAATTGAATAAACATGATTAAGAGAAACAAAATAAGGATAGAATATTTCCTAAGCATTCAACTTTGTTCAATCAGAATTTTATTGATAGCTCAACTATTTTATTGTTTGCTTGTTTTGTTTTATTAGTTTTTTTAATTTCTATTATTTATTTTAATTCAACTCAATTTCTTAGTACTTTAGACAAAGTTGGATTCAAATTATTTAAGTGTCTACAGTCCTTGCAATAATGATACCCTTCATACTATAAGATATAATATGTATATGTGCAGTACTGACGGTTTTATTATATTTAAAACTTACTCAACGGATTTGCGAAAGAAAAAGGTTATCGCTGCCAACCATGTTCCATAAAAATTAATTGTATCCTTGTCATGGGAGTGCATAAAGCCATCAGCCAATCCTTTCAATCGACCAATGAAGTCCTATATTCTGGATTTTATTATCAAAGACAAGAAATCCAAAATTTATTCTCGTAATTAATCATGACAGGTTACCCAGTTCGGCTTTCCCTGGCGACCTGTTTTTAATGCCAAGCAGAAAAGGAAACAATTTACAACTAGTCTTTATGGGGCACATCTCGCTAACCCAGAGGCTGTCACACTTGCACGTGAGTATGAGACCCAGCATTTCAGAGTTCCATGCTTCAGATCAGGGAGGCTGTTTTGGCTGCAGAAAACATGTGGGCCTATAAAAAAAAATCGCTTCTTTTGGTCTTTCCAGAGTTCATTATAAATGTCTGTAATCTTTATGTATTGCTACCTCACAAATTCATGACAGGATTTTCCTCAATCTTCATGCAAATGTAATGTGCCTTTTCTTTTACTTATTTTCTGCAACATTAAAATGAGCGTCTGCCTATAGCTGCAAGTTTTCCTTGCTATAACTGATGAACTATATATATCAGAAGTATACACAAATTTCTACTACACTTTGATTAATTCAAGCGTAAAGAAAAGAATGGAATAACATGCATGCCATAGTAAACTACCAAAAGAAAAAAAAAGTGAACTTGGAACACAATTATTTTTTATATGTAGGTTGATATTCACTAGCTCCGAGGACAGATAGATCATTTAGACCATTGATTATTAAACGTATAAGAAAACACTTCACTATGCTTTGTGTAGTATGTCCAATTGTTACAATAACTATGAAACTGAATTAAATAATCAATCATATCTTGAAAACTTTATCCAAATCTTGGAAACTTTCTCTTCATAGGAAACAGTATTGACACAAAAGTTTCATATCGGCAAACCCGAAAGTCTCGTGTTAGATCAACCGACTCAATATCCCAAGTGCCACCCTTGATGTCCATAAACTATTTCTTATATGACATGAAAGCGAAAAATGCATAATAAATTTGAGGCCAGTTAAGAATTGAACGCAAAGATCAGTTTATAAAATGGGATATAGAGGAAGAAAAATAGTTTTCTAACTATTGGAAGTTGTAATAATCTTTTTTATTACAAAAAGAAAGCTGGGAAACCAAAAAGAAGTTTTTCTCTATGTACATTCATAACCATCATTTCTCATCTTCAGAAACTCTACTTTTTTTCCCTCTAATATTTGGTCTTTCAAAGTAATCCCTACCTTTTCAATACATCACAGTGGAATAAGTCTCTCTCTATATATATCTCTACCTTGCCTACTTAGTAAGGAGGTCGCGCTTGTGGCCAAGCAAAGTCATGATGCCCTAATTGAGCTCCACTGGGCATTAAATTTGGTGGCAGACTGTACATAGGGAGTGCAGAGGGATCAGGCAACCAACCGGCTTGATCAGTGCCTCCAATTTCCGGTGAAGAACCACCACACTGAATTTGCTCTTGACCACCAACGCCACTTTCCTCCTCTTCATCTAATGGTAATCTTTCATAGGTTGCATTAGCAAATGTTGCAGCAATCACCGTGACCGGACCTGCTGCAATTAGTGGTCCCACCACACTTCCGCCAACCACTTGACCTTGCCCTCCAGCTAGGTACACGGTAAGTCCAGTTGAGCCTGGTGGGGCCGGACCCGGCAGAAATGCCCCTGTTAGTGACAAAATCTCAAACCTGCCATGAAATGCAACAACCGCACCAGGTGCTGTGGGTTGCCTTAGGGCTACGTTGGCCACAGAGCCACTGCCGTTGAGTACACAGACTCCTCGTTGACGCCTCCTTGCGAACTGTGCCAAACTTTCGGCTACATCTGCTCCGCCTGCTACCTCCATCACGTGGCTCCGGAAGGCGTTAGGGCTATCTCTGGTCACGAAAACAGGGGGTTTCGGCTTGTTTTTAGAGCCCGGTGGCCGGCCACGAGGTCTTCTGATAACCTCAACGGCATCCTCCTTAGGCTCATCGCTCGTGTCTCTGTCTTCATCTTCGTCACCCCTACCACTGCTTCTGTTGCTTGTTTCATTGATGGAAATTTCGAGGTTCACTTTGCTCAAAGGTGATGAATTGGATGATGGGTCAAGGCCTGAAAGGCCTATTTGACCGCTCCACCAAGGGTTGGCCATCGCTGCAAATTTGCGAAACTGGTTTAGGAGAAGAGAAGGGAAGGCTTAATTAAAGTTCCTGTAACTACGGAATCTCGTTCTGTTATTCTGTGACCACTGCCTCCAAGATTTTTGAGTGCTAGAGATCAGGTAATTGAAGTCAAAACAAGGTTTTCTTGAGAAACTACAGTACGTGAAGGTTACTATTCTTTGTCTCTCATATATATTGAAGATCATTGAATGATTAAACAAGGAGGGGCAAGCACTAAATACTAAGAAGAGGGAACTAGGTGCAATTGCTTATGGAATGAATAAAAAACAAAAGAAGTTGAAAGGATCTTAAATAACAGAAATCGAGAACAAAGAAAAATTGCACAAGGCCCTAACAGAGAATCAACCAAGAACATGGAAGAAGAAAGAATAAGCGAAAGCACAAACGAGAGAGATGGGAAAAAATGATGAACACAACAACAGCCTAGGGGGAGTTGACAACAATAACAAATGCATCAGATCAAAAGTCTCCAAATTTTTTATTTCTGGTTTTTATATTTTGTAGTGATTTGCTGTTACTATGTAGTATGTAGTCTTTAATGGTACAGGTAGGAAAAACAAACAATATATAAGCTAATGTTTTGGAGGTCATTGAAATTAGGGTTTCGTGGGGGTCGCATGCGCGTGGGCATGTGGGAAGAACGTCGTTTTCTCCTCCTACATTTCAATGTTATGTATGAGGGAGAAGCTGATGGTAAAACTTTTGCAGTTTTGAGGGTTTCTCTCAAAGGACCGGTTGGACTTTCTCCAAGACTGGAGCTTTAACTTCAGTGCTTTTCACTGTCTTCCCTACAAAGAGTCTCATTAGTTTCTGCTGTCCAAAGAAATAAAATAATAATAACATTAATGTCGGTTTACGGCAACTTCCGACATTTGCAGGCCATATCATACTCGGTTAGGACCGTTGGTTCCCATGATTATATTATTGATTATGTCAATTCTTACCCATTAAATACTAAATTAAAAGCAATTCAATACTGATAAATATACAAAATATCATTATTTAATACTGCAACTAGTTAACAAATAACTCTGATTGAGATTAATAGTTAATATATTAAAATAATAATATCAAATAAAGTTGTATTATTATTATTATTATTATTATTAAAGCTTATAAATTTTCTAATATTATTTAAATAGCCAAAATCCATGCTATGCTTTTATTTAAAATATTATTTTTCCATGAAGTAGTACAATAGAGGTTTTAAACGTAATCATTTGCAGAAGAGCACTCACAAAGGCAAAGCAAAACAAATGTAACCGATCAATCTAAGTTACTACGAAAACAATTAAAGCATTGTCCTAATCGTCAGGACAAGTTCAAGAATGACACAAAGTAAAGGAGAGGACTTATCTACGAAGATAACGAAAAAAGAGGCAGAATATTGAGAAAATTAATTAACCAATGCAGGAGGGAGGATAATCTGTCCTTTCTATCCTGTCCAGCCTTGTTAACTGCCCAAAACGAACTCCCAATGCAGCAGAAATGACCAAAAGAATAGCATTAAATAAATGAAATCTAGCTAGCACAGAGAAGGGGAAAACACCATTTTTATAGAAGTGGTAGAAATTTCGTAACCGATCTAAAAGCGAGGAGTAAAATGTTGTATCTTAGATAAATAACCATTAAAAGGAAGATATTTAATAGAGATTAGCACTTTCTGCCAATCATCAGTAGCAAC
Source organism: Erythroxylum domingense (assembly GCA_025594535.1). Lineage (NCBI taxonomy): Eukaryota > Viridiplantae > Streptophyta > Magnoliopsida > Malpighiales > Erythroxylaceae > Erythroxylum > Erythroxylum domingense. The sequence goes on from JANQBM010000221.1 coordinate 23,655,514, forward strand.
CCTATTAATTAATGACTAAGAGATTCTAACATTCCAACGAGACCATAAGGTAAATTGAGTGACTATTTTCCGCCTTCTCTACTAAGCTTACCAACTCCTTACCAACTCAATAGATTGCACATAAAAGTCTTGACTATATTTTAGTAGACAAGTGGTTAGGCACAACCATTTGAGTATGTTACTCTATATGATCCAAACTTTTCTATCGTGGAAGACAATGTAATTGTTATCTTCCAATTGTCTCCTTTACCATCTACAAAAGAAGCTGATTTAGAGGAAGTTGTACTTCTTCTTTCCCCAAGAACATCTTTGAGGGAATACTATTGTTTGACGCTAAACTTTATGTGGAGAAAAATTATCCTAAGGTAAAATATTAATGTTGTCCTGGTCACGTAGGAGAGCTTTTCGAAATAGTTTCGGTCTTATCACTCATTAATCCATATAAGCTTATCACTTCAAAAGGTTTGATTGTTTATTTTTTCAATAGATTAAATGAGTTATCAAGCTGATCTTGCTCCCAAACTCTAATGGGTCTTCAAAACCGGATTGACCCAGGCAATTGTCATTGGAGAACCTGTAACAGTCTATCACTTTGGCTTCTCAAAAAAGATAAAGATCATAATAAGGCATAGGGAAAATTTCTAGGAGAGGGTGGTTGTCCACATGTCGTTTCAAAAGTAGGTAGAATTACCTTTCCCTAATTTCCATTTGGAGTAAAAATTAAGCGAAGTGCTAGAGGCTACTTGTCAGCAATATTTAGGAATTGTTCGAAGTTCAGGCAACTTATTCCTAAGGTGCCGAAAATATCTAAAATATCTATACGAACATCTTTTGTTATACTTAGGTCGAGTGATTTTTAATCACCCAACCCCACTATTGCCTTATTATTAGCAAATAAATAAATAAATGAATAGTGGACGAAAATTTTATTTATAATATAATATATTTTTATTATTAACAAGTTTAAAGAATGTCATATACTTTTATAAACTTGTTTCATTTCTTTACATTGATATAAACATCTCTTTCATGAAATCATTTGTTTAAATTCATTAAAATCAAGAATATCAAATGCTAATGCCTAGGGAAAGACCAAAATAAACTTGAATGAAGTTTTGATTTCATCAAACCCAGTTCATTTTTCCTCAACTCTTTCTTTAGGACAATTTCCTTCTATCCTTAAGAAAATCTCTTTAATAAAATAGAAAACCTAGTAGGAATTACCCACTTACCTTAAGATAAAAAAATCCATAATACCGTACTACCTTTATTAAGCCCATATAGTCTATATCATAGATCCAAATCTTTTACAAGGAGTATTCACTTCTTGATCTCCGCACATAGAACTTGACATAAAGAATTGATCCAAGGATCAAATTAGACTAATGTGGCTTAAAATCCACTTATGTAGAGTAATATGTAACTCTGAAGTTTACCCCTAAACTCATCTCGTTATGGCAAGATTAGGGCCACACACATCTCCATGTAAGTGTTATTCACATAGTCCTAACATTACATGGAAGAAAAAGAATTGCATAAATGGCGAGGATTTCTCTCCTAGATACTGTATACAAATCTTACTAGAATGTCTTGGTCGGCACCCTCTTGGCCACTCTCAACAATAAAAGTATCATCATGACTATTTCTCCAACCTTCAACATCAAGCTTCATAATCTAACTCTACCCACAGGACTAAAAGCCCAAATACAAATTGTTGGAGCTAAGCAAGACTCTACTGCTATCATGGTCGCACTCCATCATCAGGTCATTTACAGCTTGCAAAACCATACTTTAGATCTGAACTTTTCAAACTCTACAAGAGATTTACTTTATATGGTAGCAAACAGGTCTCAAAATGAAACCACAATTTATCCAGATTCCATAGGTATCACCATTGATTGTAGGTTTACGTATGCTAGGTTTTACTATTTTAACCTTGATAATATCGCAAGTGCACGGGTCATTCGAGTAGTACCTAAGGGATCGATCCCACGAGGAAGGGTAATCTAATCCTAAAATCTAAGGCGAAACTAAAATGAAAAAATCTAAATTAAACAAACAATGCAGAAAATTAATCAGTCAAACAATCAATTACGAGAATTAAATGTTAAAAATAATAAACAAGTAGCAAATCATACAGCCCAATCTAAAATCAACCTAGGAACTACCAATTGAGAGAAAGCAAGTTTTAATCTGAAATTACTAAAAATCTAATCAATTATGCAATTATCGAGTTACAGGGTCTAGACGGTCCTAGGGTAGATTACTCTCTCTCGAATTATAATCTTTAAACCCAAATTAATAATCCCTAATTTAAATTATGGAATTGTAATCTCTCGATTCACAATTGACCCAAAACTTAAATTAGTTATAAAATTGTCTATTAACCTACAAAGAACCTATGCTCGATCTCTTGTTACACGATTTCACCGGTTTGATTCAATTCTTATATATCAATTTACCTAACTCTCGTTAGCCCAAATTGATAATATTCACTTGGCTCACTCTCTTTGTTTGTTGCCAAATTATTAAGAACAAATATTGAATCATAAAATAACTCAAAATGAAACACAATGAATCAATTTTCATAAATCTCAAGAATTAAATCTCGAAGGTGATTTTAGGCAAAAATCGACATTCGACATTCAACATAACATATTCTTGACAATTATCTCAATTTCATACATCAACATAACTGAAATAAATTGGAAAATACGCTCATAATGGACTCATTAAGGCAGCAATGGCGAGAAACTGCCTATTTTAGGAACTACTTTGCGTTAAGTTTCATCTCTGTGTCTCTCTTCCTTCGTCTCCTTCCTCGAATCTCTCAATAGCTCTTTGGGGTTTTGAAATTGCTGATGTAAAAAACTATGTCCAAGACTGCTCTTTCTATCTTGTAATGTTCTTTTCATATCTTGGAAACCCTAGGTTTAATTCGTGGTCGAAACGGTCTGAAAAATCATACAAAATTCAAGTTTTTGTATCAGTCCGACGCAGGCCACGATCATTAGCCATGTTTTTAGCCCGAAACTCTCTAAAACTTCTCCATTGTTCGCCATTTTCCCTTAAACACTAACAAATCCATCAAGGTACTTCAAAAATATATCATTTAAGCTCAAAGACTCATATTAACCTATAAAAATAATTAAACACATAAAGTAACACAATTGAAACCTAAATACACACTAAACACTTAAAATAACACTAAATACTTAACAAATCAAACCCTAAAATACAATCCAAATCACAACTATCAACATCTCCACACTTAAACTTTTGCTTGTCCTCAAACAAACAAAACAACAAATACACAACACACAATGCAATAATGAGGCAATGGCTTTGACTCATGAATTAAATTTAATCTTAAACATAATCCTACAAGTTATATCTAATCATTAACAAAAATCTATGTCTAAGGGGCTTTGAACTAAATATATAATTTAATCGAGATCTAAGTGTTAATTTGTTTACCCTTTCTAATTGTACACACAAATTAATAATTCTTTGGTCTTTTTGGCTCTGTAACTATTCCTAAGTATATTTTCATGAAAAGTCGAGCTTACTACAAGTTAGGTAGGTTTTTATTAAGCAAATACTTTTTTTAATGAGCATAGACTTAGTCTTTTTACGCGGAGGCAAACATTGGTAATGAATGTCGATTCGGTTACTCAACTAAGTCATTTTTTATTAAACAGCTTGGTTGAAACGTTATTATAGCCTTTTGACGTAAAGGCACACATTTCTGATGCGTGTCAATCTGGTTACTCAGCTATATCACATTTTGAACTGGCTACTAGCTCTATTCATAACCCGGAGACCAGCGGAATAGTGATTTATTTAACAAATTTTTTAAAATTTATTTATTACCTACCTTGTTGTTTAAACTACTCGTCTCTATAAAAATACTAGTTAAGCTACTTAAGTAGAAAGACATCAAATTATGAATGAATGTGACAACTTATAGGGTGTTAAATTTACACTAAATCCTAATTAAGATGTATAATTATCCAAAGTCTCCTACTTTACTAATTTTGCGAGCTAATGATTATTTATAACCTACTAAACTTTGTTAGGTCTCACGAGATTAACTATTCCGTACATGATTTGGAGCTAGTTATAGTTGTCTTTGCTTTAAAGATATGGAGACATTATCTTGATAAAGAGACATTCCAAATTTAACAGATCATAAGAGCTTGAAGTATTTGCTAATTTAGAAGGAGTTGAATATGAGACAGAGGAGATGGATTGATTTGTTTAAAGAATATGACTGCACGATTGAGTACCACCAGGGGAAAGCTAATGTGGTGGCTGATGCTTTGAACAGAAAGTCTAATACTAGTATAGCTCAGATTCAGTTATCGAGGTTACCAAACTTGATTCATTTGAGAGCTCTGAATATGGAGTTAAATTTGGAGCAAGATGAGGCCTTGATTGCTACGTTGAAGTTGAGGCCGATGTTACATGATAGAATCATAAAGGTATAGAGAAAAGATCCTAATATGGTGAAGCTTATAGAGAAAATGAAGATGAGTCTGAATTCCGAGTTTAAATTGAGAGATAAGACACTATGGTTGAAATAGAGGCTATGTGTGCCTAATGTGGATGATTTGAGAAAAGAAATTCTAGAGGAAGCTCATATGGCCACCAATGCTATGCGTCCTGGTACTACCAAGATGTATAACACGCTAAAGCAGCGTTTCTGGTGGCCCAGAATGAAGAAGCAAGTGGCTGGTTGTAGGCAATCATTCTGTCTCGGAGTTCTAGGCAATCCCATAATGAAGTCCACAATGATTCATTCCCATTTTCACTTTGGAACAGGCAATGAATGTAACTTCCCAACTGGAGCTTGATGCTCCGCCTTAACTTGCCGACATTGTGGACTTCATTATGGGATTGCCTAGAACTCCGAGACAGAATGATGTAATATAGGTTGTAGTGGACCGATTGACTAAGCTGGCCCATTTCTTACCAGCGAGACAAGGATCCCAGATTTACTTCGAAATTTTGGAAGAGTTTGCAGCCTGCTATGGGTGCTCAGTTGAAATTTAGTACAACATTTCATCCTCAAACAGATGGACAGAGTGAGAGGACAATCAAGACTGTTCAGGGTTTGCTTAGAGCTTGTTTATTGGACTTCTAAAGAGCATGAGACCAATATGCGGCACTTATCAAATTTGCATATAATAATTATTATCAAAGTAGTATTGGGATGGCACCGTATGATGCACTATATGGCCGAAAATGTCGGTCGCTACTGTATTGGGATGAAGAGGGTTTGAGAATGGTTGAGGGCCCAAAATTGATACAAGACATAGTAGATAAGGTGAAATTGATTCGAAGCTGAATTAAAGTGGCTCAAGATAGACAGAAGAGTTATGTAGACCATCATCGAAGGGTCATGGAATATAGTGTAGGTGACAGATTACTTTTGAGAGTGTCACCTTAGAGAGGAGTTTTGAGATTCGGTAAAAAGGACAAGTTGAGCCCTAGGTACATTGTTCCTTATGAGATTATTAAGAGGATAGGTCCTTTGGCATATAAGTTGTTTACCGAATGAAATGTCTAAATTGCCTAATGTGTTTCATGTGAGTATGCTTCGTAGATACTGATCAGACCTGACACATATGATACCGGCTCAAGAGATTGAGGTTGCTAGTAACTTAATCTATGTTGAGGAGTCAATCAAGATAGTGGGGTCTCAGATAAAGTAATTGAGGAACCGAGTCATTCCATTGGTGAAAGTCCTTTGGACGAATCACTTAACCGAGGAAGCAACGTGAGAAATGGAGGAGCATACGAGGAGACAATACCCCCACCTGTTCGAACAATCAAGTAAGAATTTCAAGGATGAAATTTTTTTAAGAGGGGGAAGATTGTAACATCCCGTTACCCATATTGTCGGCTCCTAAAATTTTTTTATTGAATTAAGCATGAAATTTTATGGAATAAGCATGGAATTTAAATTTATGCCTTAAAATGAATTGAGGGAAAATCTATATTGATCTAGGATGAATTAGAAAGTGTTGTCTTCTTGGAAGTTGTAGGTCTTCTTTTAGCTTTCTAACGATATAAAGTTTGGAATTTTTGGCCTTCGGATGCAAAAGATATGGCCTTTAGACGAAACATAGGTAACAGACAAAATGTACGTACCAGACGAAGCATGTTCTGGCTTCTAGGGCAAATCTGTGTTGATTTATGCTGAATTAGACAGAGTTGCCTCTTCCAAGTTGTAGGCTTCTTCTTAGCTTTCCAACGATATAAAGTTTGAAATTTTTAACATTCATATGCAAAAGATATGGCCTCTAGACGAAGTGTCAGATGAAGCAAAAGCATCAGACAAAGTGCCAGACGAAGCAGAAGCACCAGACGAAGTGCCAGACGAAGCAGAAGCACAAGAAGAAGTGCTAGACGAAGCACCAGACGAAGTGCCAGATGAAGAAAAAGCACTAGATGAAGTGCCAGATGAAGCACCAGATTAAGTGCCAGACGAAGAAAAAGTACCAGACGAAGTGCCACACGAAGCAGAAGCAGAAGCATCAGAAGAAGCACTAGACGAAAAGATAGATATGATAGTATTTTGACCATAACTTCATCGTCCGACCATCAAATGAAGTGATTTTAAATCAATAGATTTCTAACACATTTTTCTATCTCTCCAAAAATCATTTGGTAGTATTGGTGATGATTTCAAAAAGATTAATTGAAAAGAAGTAAGGGAATCCATTGGAGGAGCATGACTTAGTTATAAGCATACTTTGGCTTTTAAGCATATCTTGATCTGTATGATAGGAAACTATGGCATGTTATTAGAATGAAGATGAACCAATGATAGTAAATATGAGAAATTATTAAGAAATTATAAAATGCATTTCATACTCATGCATTATATAATATGCACCTACACGTGAATATTGAATTTCTGCATATGAAAAAAATTGTACATGCATTCATTGACAATTCCTGGGTATAATTGATTTATATATGTGAAAGGTGATTTTTTTATTGATAATTGTGGTTTTATATGTTGAAAACTGATTTGGAGAGTGTATTTCGTTATTTAAAATTTTTGGTGAATTTTAGGAAAAATTTCTGAAATTTTGGGAAATTTTTAGACTAGGAAAAATGCCAAGTAGCAAGACAATCGATAAATTGAAGTAGAATTATAAGTCAAATGATAGTGGAAATTTTTATAAATGACTTTGGGATTTAATGACTTATGTCATTGAAATTTGGAGACAATTGGAGTATAAATTAGAGTTGATTGGACAAATTGAATGAGAAAAACCTAAGTGAACCTATAAGAAGATGACATGAGGCAAGTGACAAGTGTCACTTGCCAAGTCATGTCTTAAAATCACTATTCTTTTAATTGTAAAGACCCTCCTTGTTTTGTTTCTCATGATGCTTTCTAATTTAAAGACCATTAGGTATTTTGTTCTTGTTTTCTTTTTCTTCTACTTGACCTTCTCTTCTCCTTCTTCATGAATTTTGTTGCCAACCTTCACCAACTTTGAACCTAGCCCTCTTATCTTTAATTTGCTACTCTTATCTTGCTCTCTTCTTCATTTCCCACTAAATACCCAACTTCCCAACCTCCATGATGATGTACGTGAGTGACATGGGAAGTTAGGGCTTCTTGTTATGTTTGAAGACATTGAAAAGAAATCAAGTAAGTAGCTTGTTAATCTTCATGGTTTTGCTAAATAAACATTTATGATGGTTATTTAGTGTTTAATGATCATGATCGAGGAATTGAGAGATGTGTAAAGTTGAAGTTGTTTTAAGGAAGGATTGAGAGACTAAATGGCGTTGAAGAGGGTGCTGGAAAATGGTAGTTATAACATTTCCACTGATTAAGCTTCTATATTTTAGCTATAACTTGTTCTATAGTTATCCAAATGAGATGATTCTTATTCTATATTAAAATAGAGACATATGGTACATTTCTCATGAAGACACCAAATTTTAATTCTGTCTTTAAGAGTCTCAAACATTGACATGAAGTTGAGAACTGAGTGCAGTAAATTCATGGACGAAAGTATATGTTCGTGTCCTGTTTTTATCAAATAAACTGTATTTATAGAGACCAAATTAGACAAAGGTGTCTTCATAAAACCTTTAATTTATTCTCTTGTCTTTCAATTGGTATTAAGTTTGTAATTTTTATATAGCTGAGTTGAAATTTATGAGTTGTACAATTTGAGGGTATGATCATGAACTAACCAAAAGTTCAATTACACACAGTCTGTCATTTTATGAGCATAACTCATTGGATACTGAGCCAAATTGAATCATCTTGTTGTTATTAGAAACATAAGAGATAGATGAACAATTTTCTAGAAGAAATTACCCTCAAATTACTTCACTTTCATTATTATATTGGTCATGGAAAGTTGACCCGAAAATGTGTCTTAGGAAAAATCTGAATTGAAGAAATGAGTTTTGAATTTTGAGTTTTATAGTTTTATTGAGGTATAAACCATAAGTACAAATGATACTTATGTGACTTCGGAAATATGTATGATTATATGAGGAGAATAATAGAAAGATACCGGGATTGTCATGAACATGTATTGTACATATTTCATATTCATACATGTGCATAAATGGACACTTATAATTGTGCTAAATTGTGATGTGCGTATATTGCTTGTTTTAGAGGAGCATTTAGAACGTTAACATCCAGACATTGCCGGAACTTCGAAGCCATAGCTTCGGAAGCAAGTTGTGAGTAACCTAGACGATCTCACTCAATTATTGTTGTGTTAAATTCTGTTTTGACTTATCTTATGAATATGTAATGTTGTGTACTGAAATTTGGACACAAAGGACCGATGATTGTGATGTATGTATGAGATATTGAAGTGCCACTTGTATTTGAATGGGAAGAATTAATTGTTTTTTGAATTGATTGATTGATTATGAGATGCATTCTATACATGAATGTATGATCAGATAATGAGAGTTGTGACCTGAGTAGCCACCAAAAACAAGCTCGAAGCTCTGAATGTGATTAAGAGTCAAAGGCTCACTATGTAAAATGAGCCCTCTATCCCCAACGGATAAGGGACAGTATCAATGAGCCCAGTATCTATAATGCATACGGGACAATTTAAGCACTCGGTCATAACAACGTAATAACATTCCATATAATTTGTATTAAGTATGTTTGATTGATTGAAATGCAATTGTCTAACTATTAAATGAGAATGTGATATGTGGTATTATATGTAAAAATGCAATGATGTGAATTATCTATTATGTGAAATGATATGTTGCATAAATTGAGTGAACCATCGATAATAGTTACCTCATCTGAGTTCGCAAAACTCACCTAAAATTGCACATTGACATTTGAGAACCGAGAAAGGATTCCAGCTACTGAGAGATCATACAAGAAGCTTAATTCTTGTACTTTTGTGAAGAAGATATGGCTTAAAGGTCGGTCAGCTGGACTAAAGGATTTAGTTAGATCTTTTGTATTTCCTATTTCATGTAGTATGTTTTGTTTTAGGTTATTATGATGTACATGTATAGATTTTTGAAAGCTACAATGTATGTACATTCAAATTTATGAAATGAAAAGAGGAAATTTATTTTAAAAATCTGTTGACTTTCTTGTATGATAGTAGATGCCATGATTAAGTGGGATAAATTGCCATGTTATAAAGTGAAAGTATGATAGTTAACATGTCGTTGTTATAGGGTATGTACTAGAATGTCATAAGGGTGTTCCGGTATATACCTTATAGCAGTGGGGGTGTTACACCGTCACCTTGCTGGAAATTACTGATTTTCTTTATAATCTTCATTGTCTTGGTCAGCGGGAAGTACTTGTCCAAGAAGGTATGCACATGCTGATCCTATATCGTGGTGTTGGCTGGGTTCAATGAATGATACCAAGCCTTCACTCTATCTCTAAGTGTAAAGGGAATAACCTAATTTTAACCGCATCCTTCAATATCTGATGATATCGGAAGGTATCACAAATCTAGAGGAAGTTAACAATGTGTGTGTTGGAAGCCTTATTCGCTAATCCATAGAATTGCACATTCTGTTGAAGCATATTGAGGAGTGCCGCTTTATCTCGAACGAGGTCGCTTGAACTAACGGTCTAGCCACTCCTTGGTTTAACAAGTTGAAACCTGGCCTCATGAAATCTTTCAGGGTCCTCTATTGTCATCCTTGGTTCACTTCCTGATCCATATTCTGTTGAAATTCCTTGACCATTGATGATTTTCCTATCTCTTCTTCTTCTTCTCGCCAAGTTTTCCTAAGAGTTCGTTCTAATCGTGTAATAACTAAATCTAACATCTCTGTTGCACAACTCGAACCTCTTATGACTCTTGTGTCTATGTAAGAGCACGATTCCCAAAATAAAAATTAAAGAACAAAATTAAAAAATTTAAAACAAATTTAAACGCCTTAAACTATAGAACTAAACTATCGTCTCCTTAGTAACAGCACCAAAAAATTGATTGCAAGTTTACATATGCTAAATATTACTATTTTAACCTCGATAATACTATAAGCACATGGGGTCATTCGTATAGTACCTAAGGTATCAATCCCATGAGGAGGGGTAATCTAATCCTAAAATCTAAGGCGAAACTAAAATGCAAAAATCTAAAATAAACAAATAATGCAGAAAATTAATCAATCAAACAATCAATTGCGATAATTAAATTTCAAAATAATAAACTAGTAAATCAAACATCCCAATCCAAAATCAACCTAGGAACTACCAATTGAGAGAAAGGCAGTTTTAATCTGAAATTGCTAAAAATTTAATCAATTATGTAATTATCGAGTTACCAGGTCTAGACAGTCTTAGGACGGATTAATCTCTCTCGAGTGATAATCTTTAAACCCTAATTAATAATCCATAATTTAAACTATGGAATTGTGATATCTTGATTCACAGTTGACCCAAAACCTAAGTTAATTCTAAAATTGTCTATTAACCTACCGGGAACCTATGCTATATCTCTCGTTACACGATTTCATTGGTTTTATTCAATTCTTATCTATTAATGTACCTAACTCTCGTTAGCCCAAATTGATAATATTCACTCAGCTCACCCTCTCAGTTTGTTGCCAAATTATTAAGAACAGATATTGAATCACAAAATAACTCAAATAAAACACAATGAATCAATTTTTATAAATCTTAAGAATCAAATCCTGAAGGTGAGTTTAGACAAAAATCAACATTCGACATTCGACATAACATATTCTTGACAATTATCTCAATTTCATACATAAACAAAACTAAAATAAATTGGAAAATATGTTCAGAACGGACTCGTTAAGGTAACGATGGTGGGAAACCACCTGGTCTGGGAAGTACTTCGCGTCAAGCTTCGTCTCCGTATCTCTCTTCCTTTGTCTCCTTCCTTGAATCTCTCAATAGCTCTTTAGGGTTTTGAGATCGGTGATGTGAAAAACTATGTCTAAGGTTGCTCTTTCTAGCTTATAATGTTCTTTTTATATCTTGGAAGCCCTAAGTTTGATCCGGGGTCGAAACGGTTCAAAAAATCACGCAAAACTAGAGTTTCTGTATCAGCCCGACGTAGGTCACGATCATGGCCCTGGTTGCCACAATCATGGCTAGTGCCTAAACCTTTCTGTCACAATCATGGCCTAAAGTGTATGATCGTGGACCAAAGTGCACAATCGTGTCCAGGCTCCTTTCAACTCATCTCTTTCTGTTATACCACGATAGTGGCCAGTGTTTTTCACCCAAAACTCTTCAAAACTTCTCTGTTCTTTGCCGTTTACCCTGAAACACTAATAAACCCATCAAAGTACCTCAAAAGTATAACATTTAAGCTCAAAGACTCATACTAACCCATAAAAAAAATTAAACACATAAACTAACAGAATTGAAACCTAAATACACACTAAGCACTCAAAATAACACTAAATACTTAACAAATCAAACCCTAAAATATAATGCAAATCACAACTATCAACCATCACAACAATTGATAGAGTTAATGTCTACGAAGTGGATGAAAAATTATGAGAAATAATTTTATACTTCTTATCAACGCTCCATTCATACAACCATTGCTCTAATCTTAAGAAGTTTGAAGGATGGAACGATAAAATTTGTAATCAACAAGCCTGGAGACGATAATCCAGAATCATCCAGAGCCTCTTCTAGGTTAATAATTATGATTACTCTAGCATTTTCAAATGAAGAAGGCATTACTAGTCCTCCAATCCACAATGTCCACCTTGATGGACATGAGATATATGTTAGCCATGTCAATGGTCATTTCATCTAGGATGTAGATCCATCTATTTGCAATTCAAACTGTGAATGATGGATAAATGAACATTATGATAGTGATGATGAAGTTTTTATCCCTCGATGAAGAGAAAAGCCCAGCAAAAAGCCCAAAGCAAGATCTTATTGCTAATCGTAAAAGATGTTCTAACCTTGATGAAGATCATAGCTCGAGACCTTGGATTGGTCATAGGAATCCTAAGCACAGACCAAATAATCTCTTTGAACTATTGAGAGCAATTAGAAAGGGACACTTGATCAAACCAAAATGCTATGTGCTAATAATTTTCCTAATACCTAAGGAGATCCTCAAACCATTACCTTGTATGATGTTGAGATCATAAGAGGAAGATTTTCTACCTTTAGAAGCCCAAACTAATAATACGACTGGGGTACTTATAAGGTAATACTTAAGATCAATACGTATCAACCTACATGGTAATCATATACCTATTTCTATGGTAGAAGAAGTTCTAAATTGTTAAACATAAAAGGTTGTAGCATAAAACAATGTCCTTTGCATAATTGATTGGTTTATCTCAACAGTCGTAAAGACTAAATTCAAAGGTTGATGCTATAACTCTCCAAGTTCAACAATTACATCAACAACTGCTCAGTCAATCTGCCTAACTTGATTTTGATTTGAGAAGATATATTGATCAACATTATTTTGAACCAGAATTCTTTAAGAAGGACATAGAACTACAAAAATTTTGAGAAGAGCTCAAAAGAATTGAGTCAAATATGGCTAAAGAACAATCTAAAGCTATATATAAACTATACCCCTTGACATTTCCAGTCGTAAAATCTACTTGTAACACACCAATCCTATCCTAATCATATTTAATATGGAAAATTCTTCAAAATTTCATATCTATTGTTTATAAACAACCTCTGAAAAACCATCAAATCTTTCTAAGCCAAACCCACCAGCAAAAGACATTCTATCAACTTCTAAACCTTTATAAATTAGTACACCACCAAACTCTCGACCAAAAGAAAGACCTTTCCTAGACACAGAAAAAAAACCCATGACCAACCAAGAATTCACTTCACCTAGATCCAGATAGCTTTGAAAGTCACAGTACTAGATAGCTCTAAAAGTCATATATTACTAGATAATTTTGACAATCATACTGATAGCTAAGATTTTGATTCTTTTATAAAAACCTCAAAATGCTTAGAATAACTTGTAGATCTCACTCAGATATCTAAAATAATGATGGCTATCCCACACTATTCTTAACCATACACAGAAGTTGAACATAAGGTTAATAATGTTGATTCAATTACTGAACTAGTCACATTATATCTCATATCTACAAACCTACTCCATGACCATGGTTCACTTTTAATGATGCCACACCAAAAAAAAGGAGAGATCAACTTCATGAATTTATTAGTCAGATAGATCTCCAAATGACAAGGCCAAATATTTCTTTTTAAGAAATCTTGACAAAATTTGTATCAAGAATGATAGGAGCTTTAAGATAATGGTTCCAAAGTTATGGTTAATATGGACATGTGCAATTCTTTCAATTGTCAAAAGTTAGTTCCTTATTATGAATGGTCAATAAAAAATTCATTGTAGATTTCCATCTCATTTATCGATAAAACATATATGATTACTTTGGAATGAAGTGTTGCTTTATGAATAGGAAAGATTTATAAAAGCATTTTCAAGGAATGATTGAAAAATATTATATGCTCAATGGTTTCAATGATGTCAATCTATGATACACATTCGTTATCTCCTTTACTGATGAGTTGCAACCATAATTATAAAGAACAATAAATTCTCTTTACAAAGATATATCGAAAATCTTTCTTGGAGATATCTACCAACTAGATTTAGTGACGCTAGATAAATTATGTCAAAAACATAAGTTCATTAAAGCTATGTTAAAAGACATGCCTTAACTCAAACAAGCGTGCAAGAAGCCCTACTTAAAGATCAAATGCAAAGACATGGAGAAATGTGCATGCAACATAAAAAAGGAGAAACACTTCAAAAGAAAGCTATTAAGAGTTAACCCTTTCCATAAAAGGAAGAAAAAGAGAATAAGATTCTTTAAGTGGCGTAATTCTAAAACTAGAAAGTTAAACCTATATTACTTTTATGGATAACTAGGTCATTACGTGAAAAGGTTCTCTAAAAAGACCAAAAATGATATGAAAATCTTGTGGTCTATTATGAATATTATGAATCTACTGATGATGAAGCCTCTTACCTTAATGAAGAAGATGATGAACCAATCAATAAGAGCATCAAGCCCTATCAAAACAATTTTTGGATCTTACAAAGAAGAATGAGATTATCCTCCTGGTCCATAAAAGCTAAATTGGATAAGCCCATATAAAATTTATAAGCATGAAATTTTATAATGGTTTCTACCAACCCATCCCCTATATAGCTGATGAACTACTAAACTTCCCAAACTCAAACTCCACTATCAAACAGATCCAATAGTTTATAGGAACTATCAACTATATCAGAGATTTCATCCCTAATGTGTCAGAATATGTTAACCAACTTTCAAAACTAATGAAGAAAAAGTCACCACTATGGGGCCCTGACTAGATAAATACAATCAAGTAATTAAAGAAGATCAGTCATCTTCAACCCCTATTAAAGATTCTTGAAAAAGGAAAAAAAACTTGTAGACTAATGTTAGTGACGATTTCTAGGGAGCAATATTAGTAGATGAGATAAAAGGAATCAGATTTTGCTGTGGACATGCTAGTGGACAATTTAAACCCTTAGAAAAGTATTATCATGTAATATATAAAGAGATTTTGGCTATAAAAAGAGGTATAGAAAAGTTTAATTTCCACCTCAGCGCTTATTTCTTTATAGTAGAAATGAACAATGCGTCCTTTCCTAAAGATACTAGATCTAAACAAAAAAAATTCTAGAGAGCTAATTTCTTTGCCAGAAATATTAGTTCTCCCATTATAAATTAACAGTTAAACATGTCAAAGGTCATAAGAAAATCTTAGCTTATTTCCTCTCTTACCCTCAAAAGCACGTCAGGCTTATCATTCCTTCAAGAACTATTCCTTTCATCCTTTTAATGGCTGGCATACCTAGCATTGAAAAGACAAAGAAACTCTTCCTTTCCATTATAAGCAAGCCGACTATCATTGATGAGATATCTTCTCTTACCTGGCTAAGCCTTTTTTATTACCTTAACCTTTTTCTTAACCAAACAAGCTTACATTACTGCCCATCCCTGTTTAATATTCAGGCATCATATCTTACTATGTTTTTCATTAATGGCTAAATTTCACATAAACATTATAGTACTTATAGGCACTCTTTACCCTCTATGCATGTGCTAAATCTCTCTTCCTCCATTACGAATCTATCAACATTTATGTGATAAAGAAAATGAAGGTTCCCTTTTATGGAATTTCCTTGAGTGGTACCAACTACTAATGAGATGGAGGACTCAAATCTTACAAATTTTTTAGGATCATAGGTTATAAGAGACTTCATTAAAGAAGCAAACCACTTAATGCTTCTTTGTCCATTGACCTCATAGCACATCATATCACGGTTCCATCTACTATGAGAATTAAACATATTTCTAGCATACCTTGGTCCAATGAACAAGATACAAGGAAATTTCCTTTAAAGTCTTAGGAACTTTTTTAAGTACCTAAATCATTTTCCTAAATATACGCCGACAGTTGTCTCTACATCTATTAGACCCTTACCTAAGAGAATTAATTTTTGGAAAACCTTAAATGTCAAACTTTGATATCCTAGACAACTCTATAGACTTAGACCTAGACATTATTGGACCATCTTAGACCCAAACCTCCTTTTTCCAGGAAGACCAAGACTAAATGCTGATATTCCCATCATTAATAAAGAGGAGCTCGACTGTAACACCCCATTCCCATCTGAAACATGTCCGTATGCCCCTTGAATGGATGTGCACATACCTGACAGAAATCACAAGCTAACAATTTCATTTTCGCTACATTGCATGGCATCATAATTAAATTATAACTAACACAATGTTTAAAATCCCAAAATTTTCTCATTTCATTTCGTAAACCCTAATTTACGATGTAACATTATATCTATCATCTAAGTTTATACAATATCAACCTATCAAAGTCCACAACTCTGTCTACAAAGTATGCTACAAATATAAGGAAGTAACAAAAATTAAGACCAATCCTTCAATCCCAGTTGACCGACCTTTAAGTCATGTCTTCTACCCAAAAGTTGTACAAAATCTCTTCTAAGCAGTCTTAGAAGCTAATTCTTCGCTCTCTCGAACTTGAAAATGTCAACGTTACAATTTGTTTGAGTTTTACAAACTTAGTTGAGTAACCATACTCGATGGTTCACTCTTGTCATACAACACAACAATTCATGTTATCATATAATTCACATCATCTCGATTATCATCAAGTAATATCACAAAACACTTTATTCACAATTGTCACATGTCAAAAATCCATACAATTCATCATTTCATTGCAATCATACATAACATATTCACCAAAAAGCTTTAATATATTTCATACAAGAAAAGTCTTCAAAACATTGCAATCGCTCAATTTGTTCATATCATATGTGTATGCAATGTTTATGAGACTCAAATTCATTTATTACGTTGTTGCGACCAAGTTTCTTTTTCACTATTCTGCATCCGTTATGGATACCAGGCTCATTCATACTGTCCCTTATCCGTTAGAGATATAGGGGTCATTATACATATTGAGCCATAGGCTCTTACCACAGATGTTTAAGCTTTAAACTCTTTTTCATTGTCGACTTTGGTCACAACTACCTTTAAATTTCATGCATTTATGGAATAAAATGCATTACACATATTCAATTATCATATTCAGTCCATTACATTCGCATTCACTTTCTCATTCACACTGGTCATCGGACTTGGTCATATAAGTTGAGAAAACATTTATTCAATCACATTCACATTCAAGGAACACTTCCAATGTGTTATTCATTCATCAAACGTCTCGGACATTTTATGTCTAAAAATCAGTACACATACATCACATATCAATTCAATTAAAAATTAAACAAACAATCAAGGTGAGACCATCTTAGGTTACTCACAATTGCTCCCTTTAGCTTATTGCCTTGAAGTCTCGGCAATGTCTGGAAGCGGTCGCTCAACATGCTCTTCTATATGCAATCACGTACATTTTCACATTACTACATTGCACATTAAAATGAATAAGCACATTTATAAATATATCATATATTATGCATGTTCCATGACAAATTCTTAGGTGTGTTTCTTTAATACACTTTATAAACAATTTACAACACCTTCCAAGCATGCTTTACCACAAAATACACTTTACTCACCTTTATCCTTTCATTCAACATCGACTAAATTCATTTAAGATCTTATTTAAACCTTAATACCTCATATGGAAATACCCTAGCATTAGTTGGTTCAAACTTCTCTCCAAAGACAACTCTTTTTCTCTATAGGTCTGGCCACGATCATGGTGTCCCAGCCACGATTGTGATAGAAACATTTTCTGGCCAGCCACGATTGTGCTGTGAGGGCAATGATTATGATGGAAACTTTATTTTTTCAGGGCACAATCATAGGATAAGAGCCACGATCGTGCCCTACATTTTTCTTCCTGCATCCACACGAATTTAACGTTTATACAAACATCAATTCTACTCCAAATTTTCCAGAATGCATACACACATTAATGCAATTTCATTTCATACTAATTCAATGACCAAATTGATTGCATTAAACTCTCAATCCTTTACTCATTTAATTCAAAATTTCCTACCTAATCTCTTCATTCATGAAATCCTATTTTTTTCCTTAATTCCTCATACATAATGCATCAAACAATTTATTCACTAAGTTATGTCCTCATTTTAAGCCCAACTTAGGTCCAAAAGCATCATAATTATACACTTCATCCTTAATTGGTTGAACCATTGCATAATCAAAATATTTCCATGAAAGATCACTACCCATGATCGTGACAGAAGCAAATCTCCTATTTATCTTGCAGTTTTCCAGTTTTTCTCAAGACAGATTTTTAGGTCAGTTTTGTATGACCATTATGACTTAGAAAATGAGGTATTTAGGCAACCCCTTCTTCTAATCAAATGTTCCTCTATGTCTTAAGTTTCTAATAACATCAAATTCATGTATTTTGGTTTAGTATTATGCAAGTTACAACCAAAATACTACAAGATGTTACCACGACAACACACAATTCTCACCTTCAAGCAAATTTCAAGACCCTTAAGGACAGAATCCAAATTCAATTCCTTCATGAAAAATTTATCCATATATCTCTAGTTTAATCTAAATCAAAATCCATCCAACTTGGATATCTACATATTAAGATATGGTGAAAATACAGACGTATGTTCATTAAAAACACTCCATATAACATACTCCAGCACACTTTATTACCAAAATTCTATCATTTTTCTATCATTTCAAGCTGATGATTTCTTCAGTTATACCTTAATTTTTGTTTAGTATTCTCTATTTACAATTCAAATATTCATGAATAATCACAACCCAAAAGCATAACCTATTTTTGTACTGTTCTATTTCACATTTTTCGCACTTCACTAATCTTCATTTAACTCCAATTATCACAATCCTTTATCAAACTTTCTGCACATTTTCGCTTTGCTTGTGTCACCGAAATTGCTTCTTCCTAGATGTATGCATCAATCCACAAGCATGAAAACATCATCTCTTTATCATTATTACCATGAAAAATGAAAGCACAACTTACTTTATTCAGTAAAATTGCAAAAGTTGAAAGTGGAAATAAGAGATTTCAGTGGATGGAGAAAAACAAGAATAGAGAGAAACAACCGAAAACAACATATGGACTGAAGTGTTTACTTTGCAAGGTGCAACATTGATTTATTATTCAAAAGTCAAATACTTAGGAATGAACAAGCTAGGTGTTTCGGTGATGGGTGAACAAGTAAAGAGTTTAGGTGGCGAATATGTAAAAACTTTTTTTACCGCCAAAATTCCTAAAGGACTAGGTGTCTTAGTTATGTCTTAATACATGTCACCAATGCATGTCTCCCATTTTTCCTCCATGTAAGGCTACCAAATGTCACACTTCTAATTGTCTCTTATTTCCATTTTTTTCCTAGTCCAAATACTCCAAATTTTTAGAAATTTTCAAAAAGTATAAAATGTCTGAAATGTCACCAAAAATGCTAAATCAATTTTAATACACACAAATTCAATTTTCAAGAAAAATAATCCATAATTCACATTTTAATCCCATTAAAATCACTTATACTTGAAAAATGTGAATGAATGCATGTACAATTATTTTAATGAGTATCAACATTATTCACATTTATAAGTATGTCATATGATGCATGAAATGTACTTCTAAATTCTCAATAAACTCTCATGTGCAATATTATAGGGTTCTAACCTTGATCATGGGATAATGGGATGTTACATCAATAAATTTTAAAAAAATTTAAACACAAAGAAAACAAGCTCCAGTCAAAAATAGAGAAGAACTAGTGATCATAGTGACAACATAAGTGGAGGATTCTCTCGGTCAAAACTGCAATCATGTTAAAAACCTATCCGACAAGGATGATGATTATGATTCCTCTCATTATTATTATAGGTCCCTCTATGTCAAGATATTTGCATAGCTTTCTTTTATGATGTAACGTGGTTTTTATCCAATTACTGTGTGATGTGACATCCATTTTTTCTAGAATAGTTGATTTGATATTGTTCTTATCCATTTCGTGTGTGATGTAATATTGTTCTTAACCATTTAGGGTATAATGTGACCTTGTTCTTATCCATAGATGTTTGTATTTTGTTATCTCCTTTTAATATAAAGGAAAGGACCTTTTCCATTGTATCTAAGCTTCATTGTATCCAAGAAATAATATAGTTGTGTGTTTCCATATGGATTCTCTCTAAAATCTCTCTCTTTCCCCTAAAAGCTTGAATCTTTAATAAATTTGCTTTTGTCACTCAAAAGATACAAGTATGCTCTGCACTTACCTTTTTATAAGGATCATATACATCATAAAATATAGGACCTATAATCTTGTTTGAGTTTTAAGTTATACGAGGAGGATTGGTCAACTTAGATCCCTAAGAGGTAAGCCTTGCAAGATAACACCCGTTAAGCTAAAGGGCTTGTGTCTTAAGTAGCACACCTGGGATCTTAGCTATAGTCATCTTTGTTTATCTTAGAGCTTTTATAGAGGTCTACTCTACCATATCACCAACGATTTTTTGTTATATATTCTTAATAATATTCTGAATATTTAATAAATAAACTATAAAATAATTAAAAGATAGAATTATTTATAAAAATATCAAAGTAAAGAATTATAGTACTTATTTATCAAATTCGACTATGATTGGCATTCATATTTGTAGCAACACCCCACTACTATAGGTTTCATACCGGGTTATCCTGAGGACATTCCAGTATATAATCTACAATAATAGTGTGTTAACTATCTCACCTTCACTTTATAACATGGCAACATATCCAACTTAATCATGGCATCAACTATATACGTAAAAGTCACCAAACATGATACTTAAAAAAAACTAAACTTCTCATTTCATTCATTCATAATAGTTTACATTGAAGTCATTAAAACCAATATTTACAACCTTACACAAGTTCTACATGACATATGTAAACTACTTAAGACAATGATAACTCCTCAAATGCTAGCTGACAGACCTTTGAGCCATATCTTAGTCCAAAACGTGCTTCTAGAAAATCTTTAAAATCTAGATCTCCTATCTCATACTTGAAAAGTCACATTGCAATTTTGGATGAGTTTTGCCAACTCAATGAGTGAACCATCATTAATGATCTCACTCCAGGCTACACATAAATATTATACAACCAATCAAATTTACAACATTTCACGTCATAATAAGACATAATAAATACCATACAGTTCACATACCTTCTTTCAGAATTTGTGCAACCCAATCAGTCACATTATCATGACTTATCACTGTAACATCACAACTTCAGAAAGAATTCATAAGCATATGTTTCGTAATCATAAATATACAAATGAAGAAGCATATGAGACTCTAGATTTGTTATTATTTGTTGCGAATGAGTGCCTTTCAGATACAGAAATAGATATTGACCCATTGGGCTCATTTAGAAACAGAAATCATAGAGTAGAGCTCTACATGCAGAATACTAAGCTTATAGCTCTTTCAGACTGGCTACTCTGATCACAATGCCTTTATCTAAACATGCATTTTGTGAAATGCATCAAATAACAGAATATGCCATGAATAGCATTCACTTATAAAGTACATACAGAATCTTATAATTCATTGGACTTAGTCCGGCATTCAACTTTCATTGAGCATTCAGAATTCAGTTGCAAACATATGCCATTCAAATTTCAAATGCAAACAAAACACTTCCAATACATTCCGTACTATAAAACTCCTCGGACTATTAAAATTTGAAATTCACATACAGATCACAAATAGTTTAATAATTGGAAGTTAAACAAAATCAATCAATCCTAGGAACATCATCTAGGTTAACTCATAAATGCTCCCTTTTTTTTATTGCCTTGAAGTCCCGGCAATGTCTAGATGTTGTCATTCAATGTGTTCCACTAAAACATATTTTACATACACATATCACAATTTTGCACAAATATGAATTTATTTATGCACATTCATGTATACTAAATACATACAATGCATGTTCATGACAATTCCGGGTTCGTTATTATTATTATTCTTGTCACAATATTCATTCATATATCAATACTCAATTTAACCATCCAGACTTGTCTAAAAACATACTTTTGGGTCTACTTTACATGATTATTATCATCAGTAAAGTGAAGTAATTTGGTAACACCTCCATCTGGAAAATTGTTCTCCCATGTCTTAAGTTTGGAATGACACCAAAATCACACAATTTGATTTAGTATTATATGAGTTACACTCATAATACCACAAACTATGTACATTTGAACTTTTGGCTAGTACACGATCATACCCTCGAAGGTGTACAACTCATATCTCTCAATTACCATATCTAAAAGTTATAAACGTTATACCAATAAAAAGCTAAAATAATAACCTACAACCTTTATGAAGACACCTTTGTCTAATTCGACTTTTAGCAATACAGTTTATTCAATATCAACAGGGCATGATTTCTGCCTCGAGTAGTACTACAGTCTCGGTCAAGACTCAATTTCAAGCCAGATTTTGAAAGGCTTAGAGACAGAATTATAATTAAACTTATTTAAGAAAGTTGTATCCATATGACTCTACTTTAATCTGAATTAAGAATCAACTCATTTAAAAATCAACAGATGAAGATATGTTCCAAATACCAAAGCATGACTTAGGTAGCTTCATCATACAATGCCACATGTCACCTTTGCATATAGCCCATTTGTCATCAATATAAGGCTACCAGTTGTCACTTAGTAATTTTTCCAATTGTAAATTCTTAATAGGTCCATTTGTCACACTTCTATTTGTCTCTTATTTCTATATTTTTCCTAGTCTAAATTACCTCAAATTTTCGATAAGTCTCCAAAAATACGAAAATAATTTTAATACACACCAATTAATTTTTCAAGACAAATAATCCATAATTCACCAAAAATTTTGAAATAATAACTATTATCACCAAATAAATTTTCAACATAAATAATCCACGAGTCGTATTTTATTCGCATTTATACATCAATCATATCCAAAAAATGTCAATGAATGCATGTACAATTATTTCATGAATAACAATATTATTCACGTGCATGTGTATGGCATATCATGCATGAAATGCATTTCTAAATTCTCAATAAACTCTTATATATAAAAACATCCAAGGGTTCTAACCCTAATAATGGGATAATGGGATGTTACAATATTATCATTAATTTTTTGAAATTTCCAAGCATTTTTTTATTAACACATTAAAAGAATACTTCTCTTAGATTGATAGGCTATATTGAAGCCATCTAACTACATAATGAAATAACACTTTTTAAAAGATTAGAAAAAAGTTATTAAATAATGTTTAATTAAAGGATGTTCTAGCTCTTGATTTTGATAATAAAAACAAGTTCTTATTAGTGTTATCTTTAGTAATATTATTAATTTAATTTTTCAAATAATCAAAAATCAAATTCAATAGAAGGCTAAAATAAAATAATGATGTAATTGAATTATTTATACAATAAAAAAAAGAACATTGAGCATAAAGGAAAAATCAATAAAAGAATGAACAAATCAAAGGCGTATGATAAGTGGGCTTTTAAGGAAACTAAAGTAAAGAATCAGGAACTAGAAAGAACAAATTCATCTCATTTATAAGTCAATGCGAATTCTTTGTAATCTTTATTTTGGTTATCATGTTCAAGTTACATAAACGTTTTCATTATGTTATTAATGCATATTAAAAAAAGGAGATCTAGTTTGGGATTTAAAAGAAAAGCTTATATTCTTTATTCTACTTTATTTTGGTAGGGTAAGGATAATTTTTTTATTATTTTTATGCATGTATTAGTCAAGTTTTGTTAAAAGGTTTAACTTTGAAAAACTAAGGAATTAAAGACTATGTTTTCCAAGGGTTATGTGTGAGGGCAAAGTATGATACTTTGCTTTTATTTTCTAGGTTAGACCTTCAATTAGGATATGTCAACTGAAAGGAAAATTGGTTAACTAGATGTTGTATATTAGTTAACTGATAAAAAAAGGTTCATGTATTTTACTTAGCTTTTTAGTTTATTTCTAGAAATTTATAAAATAAGGTAATTTTTTATATTTACCATTAGATGGATCTTTTTCTAAGTAATATGCTAGCTAAAGGGGACATCGTTTAACCAAATGTGGTATGCTATTTAATAGAATGAGCAAAGTATGAATATTTTGCCTTACTTTTCTATTTTGATCTAGAATGGTCGATTAAGACTTTTCTTAATTGTTATGCCAACTAAAAAGGGAACTAGTTGATAGAATAAAGTCCTTAGTTAACCAAAATATTTTGAAACTAGTCATTATAGTGACTACTCATGACTAAAAAGAAGGATTATGAACATAAATACTCCACAACTGAGTTGTTAGAAAGAGCTTTGACATATTAGAGAGTTATTAAGAGGCTTGAGAGGCAATCAGGATTCTTTAAGAGAGATTGGTCATTGTATTAACTATGTTAAACCCTAATTCATTAGTGTCATTAAGAAAGGAACTTTGTTGTATATGGTTATGGAATTTAAGTAGTTAGGGATAATTACTAGGATATATACTTCATTAATTGCTTTTAACCTTGAACAAGGTATGTAAGGGCTCAACTTCACTTGTGATAAAAATATGTTTTGTGATGGACTTCTCTTAACTCATTGATAAAGAAGCTAATGAATTCCTAATTATATCTTTAAAATGAAAAATAAATTAAAATTTATTGGTTAAATTGCCACAAACTAGCTTTACGAACTCTCTCCCTTAGTTTTATTATTATGATTTCCATTGAGATTGTGTAAAATTGTGCTAGCTATAATTGAATTATGAAAATACACATAATAAGATATTTATTTCCTAAAACAATTCATTCATTAGTTTTTAATAGGCAAAAAAATTAGGTATAAAAACAAATACACATAATAAGATATTTATTTCCTAAAACAATTCATTCATTAGTTTTTAATAGGCAAAAGAATTAGGTATAAAAAAATTCATTCTCCTTGTGTGAAATCTGAGGACTATCAAATGTATCCACCATTAATTTATATATTAAATTGTTAGTCATTTTAGAAATATAAAAACCAAATATTAATAAATAAACCAATGCTAAAACATATGAAAACTTACTAGACTTCGTTTTTTTTAAATAATTTCTATTATATCAAATAGCTTATTGGAACTTATCAAACTTTGAATAAGATGTAATTTTATTTATCATATCTCAATTACCTTTTCTAAATGATAAAAATTTTCATTTAGTTACATTTTTGTGAACAATTCAAAATAAAGTACAAATATAAATGATACAAGCAGTTAAACTAATACTCAAATGTCAAAATGAGTACATGTAAAATAGAGGACATAATAGTTGAAGATAACATTTTACGTGAAGTAAAATTTGGTAGAGTTAAAAAATGTAAAAAAAATTAAGAAAATGTAAAAAAAATTAAGAAAATCCCCATTTTCTTCCAATTATAGCCTTAAATGAAGTAATATTCAAAGTAAAATATTATAGACTAAAAGAATTGGAGCCATCTTTATAGAAACATTATAATAATCTTTACAATAAAAAGTTTAAAAAATAGAGCTTGCATTAGTTAATTACTAGCCTAACAAACTAAGATCATTAATTAGCTATATCACCACAAGTTTAAGATATTTACTAGAGAGATATCATCATCTAAATAGATAATAAAAAAATAATTTTTTTATCATGAATAATATCCATTTGAAAGTATAAGCCTTAATGGAGTACATAACTTATTCATAATTAGTGGAAGTAACTTGAACGATATAAAATTCTTTAAATTTCCGTATTGACCAAGAAAGCACCGAAATAACTAGTTTATTTACTAGTACATCTTTCAGTTTATTGAAATAAGTAAAATATTGTCTAGGAGACAATCTACTAGTTTTTACTATTAAAAGATTCTATTTGAAAAAAATTGAAGATCTTTATAATATAGAACATTATGTTGATGATATTATAAATTTTTTCATACCATTTATATAAAAATTATTGTGTGAGAAGTTAAACTCCTTTCTTTTTAAGAACAAGTTTGTAGGATTGATGTTTTTTCAAAAAGTTAAGAGAAGGTATAAAATCTAATGGCATAGAGTTATTTTGAACTATATGAAACCAAGTGTTGACACTGAATTTTGTGTAACTTGTTTTGTTGAACTTGTATGATGTTTCATTATTTTGATTTTAAAACGCTATTTTATTTTAGTTAAGTGATTTAATTCATTTTTTATCTTTTTCAATAATTAGGGCTTTTGTTTGGGATTGAACTTTTAGTTCTTCATCATAAATGATATGTACTTGATTTGTGGCAAGCCTATTGGATTGATCTTATGTCTCTAAGCTTGTAAAAATAACTATTTAGAGGTTAAAAATGTTCTTAACGAGGGCACTTTGGCCCTCAAGTCAATAAAGTTGAGGGATCCTAAGTATACATACAAATCTTGAATTTAGCTTAGTAATATTAGTTATGAAAACTGAACTTGATTTGTATCCTTTTTATAGGCAATCCTTAAAAAGTTTAGATGGACTCTAACTATCATTAGTATAATTAGATCCAACCTTTACTAAGTAGTTGAGTTGGTTTTTATTTAGGAGCCTACTTTCTTATATGGATGAATCATATCATGATTAAACTTACCCACATTAGGTATTTGGGACTTAGATGATCCTTACCTATATAATCTTAAAGAAGGTTAATGGACTATGACCATACAAAATGAACTCAAACTTAATATCTAAACACATTAGGGTGTATCATTTCCTCCTCACCCCCTCCCTACCCCTATTTTCTTATCAAAAATTGGATCATGAATTTAACTTTTGGTTCTTAGGTCTATATAAATGCTAACTTAGTCATGTATTTTTAAGTTTCTTGAGAATCTTATAAGCTATTAACCATATGTTTGAAATAACAATGCCAAGTTACTTTTAAACTTTTGTTAAAGACCTATGATGATTCCTTATAAGCCTAATGGAGATATGAATAAATGAAACATCCTTTAAACACCATTCTTAGTCATCCTTTAAGTAGGTATGCTTTTGAAAGATTGAAAAATCATTAATTTCCTTATGTCAGCCTTTGTAAGGAAGGTTGATGGTTTGAAAATAATTTTCCTTTAAAAGTCTCCTTATGAATATCCCAAGAGTTATCATAAAAAATCTCCTGCTACCCATAGGGAGGAGAAATTTTGCTTAATCTTAAGCATTGATCTAAGATAATCTCAACCATATACACTCTATATAAGGTATATAATGATGTAAATTAGTGATCGACTCGAGTTACATAAGCTTTACTAAGAAGAGGCATAAAGAGGAGCTCACACAACCTATAAAAATTCAAAGTCAAGCATTAGAAGAAGTTAATGATCCATTGAAGTCCATTAGAGGACATTTAACAAGAAGTAAATCAAAAAAGGCCAATTATCTGTTAAACAATTAATGGTGTATCATTATTCCAAAAAGTGAAGGTTTGCTTCTTCAAAAGGATAAATTGAAGGTCATAGTGTTGATTTAAGTAAAGAAGTAATCTTTGGGAAGAGAGTTACAAAATTAAACCAATGCCAATCTTCTATTTGGTTTTGAAAACTAAAGAAATGAAAGCAAATTAGCACTAAAAATTAATATGTAATTGACACAAAGCTTGTCTTTATTTTATGCATTGAAATTTCTAAAATAGAACTTGTTATGGCATTGTCTATGATAGATACTTAACATATGTTTAAATTAGTTAGGTTTTTTAAAATTTAAATGGTTATTTCCTTTTAAAACTCTAGTTTTAAAGCTATAAGAGGCTTTCTTATAAATGCAATTGACAAATTATCATTATTATTGTTGACTTAAAATCATTAAGGAGAATTTCTTCAATCCTTTAAAGTAACTCTTGTTTTAGGTTTTTTAAAAGCTTTATTGAAACCCTATCATTCCCAATCCTTTCTTTTCTAAAATTTTGTGATTTATATCTTTATTATTATATTTATGTTACTATGTTCTTAATTGCACTTATTTTGTTATAATAATCCTTAGTCCTGTCATATTGATATTGAATCTCATCATTCCTATTAGTTAGGATCATATCATACAATATAAAATATGGCTAACTTTTTTCATCTTTTGAGACTTATTAAGAGAGAAAACACCTTTACTTTTATCTAACTACTTGCCTTCTTAAGAGAATTCAACATTAAGGTAATCTAAAGACATTTATTCTTTTTATAAGTCAGATTACATCAATTCCTTCTTAAACTCTTAATTTGAGTACTATAAATTACAAAAGTAAGTCAGGGATACAAACTAATAATTCTAACTCTAATAGTTAGAGTAACATAAGTTTACTTGCAATTAACTATAGTAAAAATAATTATGTATTCCACAAGTCTATTAAAACATTATTTGCACCATACATAGCATTTAAGCCTTCTTTTAAAGTTCCATATAAATGTAACTTAGTCAAGTATAGTAAGAGTGTTCACCTCTAAAACTCATTATTTAGATTCCAAGACTTTGAAAAAAAATTCAAAGCATGTGTAATGTGCATGAAATGTGAACATATTTTTTCCAAGTATTTTTCTTTATTTTAATGCTAAATTACCTTATTTACTTATTTTTTATATCTTTGCAGGTAATTGTGAAAATTGGACCTTGGTATGATATTATTAAAGAATTAGAGGGCATTATATGTATAAAATGGAGAAATTCTTGAGGGATATAGTTTGGACCAAGCTCGTGTGTCAACCTAAACCCTAGATGGATTAAGTGTAATAAGTGACATAAGTGATATGACCTAAGCCATGATCATATTAAAGATTGTGTGTAAGTTAGAAAAGAAATAGTGAGATCCATTACTAAAATACCCATCTATATTAGAGATTATGTATTAATCTCGAAGAAACATGAATATCTATGGCTTAGAGATATGGTCATGTTAGAGGCTATGTCTACCACCCATAAGAGAAACTAAGGCCATGATCTGGGCTATGGCCATGTCCAAAATTGTGTTTTAGTTAGAGTAGAGCGCATTTAAGAATGAAAAACCTAAATTTAATAGGACTTTATTCATTGTTTAAATAAAATGCATCTTAAAGATATTCTTTTTCTCTCCAAAGGCTAGGTTAGCCATTGGAAGGCTTCTCTAACACATAAGCGATTGATTTAAAGATTTTTTTTACTAGAGAATAAAGATCCAAATAGAATACCAATTGTATCAAGTTATTAGAAGAGTTAGGGAGTTCTTGTAACATCCCGGTCCCACATAACGGGTCGGATTCGGGAAACGGGTCTATGAGGAGACCAATGAGAGAAGTAATGACAGA
>JANQBM010000221.1:23705294-23715651 GCA_025594535.1 Erythroxylum domingense
ACCTTTCTTTGGACCGATTTAATGTTCACATATTATACTGAATAATTGCCACGCATTTACCACCACAAATGTATATGTAATTCGGGCCAAATATAAGCTTTCCTTTGGGCCAGTCCATATTCGCATGAAAAACATACACACAAAACTTTTTAACATTCTAAGTTAAATTAATTTCACAAGAGAGGTTGCTTTGGCAATATGTTACTTCAATTAATTTAATTTAAAATGCTATATATTTCTTTAAAATATCAAAATCTGAAATTAATACCAAATTTTACATAGGTTGTATGAAAATATCATAACTCTAATTTCTTGATGCTATGACATTGACAATCCTGTCAGTTCAAATTGAGAATTGGGTCAAATTTTTAAAAATCAAACTAAAAATTTAAGTTTTAGACCCAAAAACGCATTCCTCATAATATTAAACTGAAATATAAGAAACTTTCCGATGATTAATTTATAAAACCAAATAAATTCATAACAACCATCGTTACTTTATTATAAAACAATAAGAACTTTATTGATTATTGGCTTTGAAAAGTCTTTAAAAGCATTCTGAAAAAAAAGTTTAGTCTTTATCCGATGGGCAACAAAATTCTCCTTATCCAATGGTTATCGTGAATAAAGACAAAAGACTTTTAAAGCAACTTTCTTTTATCAATCAACGTTAAAACAAAACAACCATAAACGTTTCTTTAAACGCTTTCCTCTGGAGTTATCGCTGAAAATCCGAAGATCACCGAATACACATATACGAACATCAAGACCACCACCGAAATATAATCGTATATGTAGGAACCAAATCAACAGAAAAGAATCGATAGAAACTCCGGAGGACAAATACGGAAGACAAAAGAAAACCAAATAATCATTCTTGATGGCCTAATTATGAATAGGCTCTGATACTACTTGTAAGAATTTAATCCTTTTAAAATTCAAGATTCATTTATATCAAATTATCAAGAATAGAAGAAAAGCGGAAGCATATTTGAATCTATTGTAAAATTTGGATTAGAATCTCGCGATTTGTCTTTTAAATTAGAACGTAGCTTTTTCACCAGAGTTTCCCTTGATCTCTCTATTTTTTCTCTGACGATGAGATATCAGAAAAGAATTAAGTGTACGTTTAATTTGGAGACCATAATCACCTTTTATTAGGGTAAAACCTTAATCTAATTTCTAGTTTGGCCCATCATAAAACTAAAAAATATAGTCCGGTCTCTACACATATGAAACCCACACTTAAAATAGATACATAAAGCCTAATATATCGTAACCATATTAGACCACTTTAATTAATTAGGCTCAATTTTATATGATAACCTCTATACACAATTATACACATATAAGCCCATATGTTTGATTAAAAATCTTTACAACTCTTTTCTTTCATGCAATTCTGAAGTTTCTGTGTGAAAAGCGTAACACTTTCTTTGAATTAGGACCGATTTCTAAACCTTAAGAATGATTTTAGGAACTTACTGTGTGGTAATGGGTGCCTCGCGGCGATTTATAGATCTATTCTATTCATTTGTTTTTATGTTCTTAATTCTAAACTACAAGAAACGTAAAATGAAATATCTGAAGTCCATGAGCATTACACCTTATAAATGATTTTTAGTCAGTGGTTTTGACATCTTCTGTATCGTGTCATACATCATACACATGTATTGTTTGGCTAGCTGTTATGGCGTGCTTTTTTCAGCTTAAGTTTGGTGATAATGGTAAAGCGGACGCTTTTATTCTCTGTTCCATGAGACGAATGCTCCTCCAAATCAATCACATTGACCACTTGGTTTAAGTCTTATTTAACCAGAACATTATATCTCAACCAAAACTTTTAAGATAATAAGTCTTGAGTTTTATCTTTGTATATGATTCACTTCATCTTTATATCTCTTTTTGATACGTGATTATTCTACTTATAAATTTTAACACTCTTTATCAGGTAGTTGAACACTCAAATGACATTGTTGGATGCTTCTGAGCTAATGTTGCTCATCATGCTAGGTACAGTGATTTTGGTAAGGATGGTGGACCTCCTGCCAAAGTGTTGACAACCAAACTTGCTGCTGTCAAGAAACATATATTCCTCAATTTTGAGATTGGAAATACCAGATATTGATGTAAATCTTTCTTTTACCTGATTTTTCCTCTAGAACCCTTGCAAATTAAACTATCATCATTATTTTATTGTGTACTACTGATGGGGAGTTACCTTGTACAGCCTAGGCATTTTGTTGCGGCTCTCATTGTTCAAAAGGATCTTGGAGAGGCCTTTTCATAGTTGGGAGCTTGTTTGGTGCCTATCTACTGGTTAGAGTTTCCTTTCCTTTACAATCTGTTTGGTTGAGGGTAATTGGTATTCTCTTATTTATCTTTTCCTAGTTGTTAAGAACAACTCTAACCCTCCTCTAAAATGGAGGAGAATCTACACTCCAATTTCTCCTCCATTTTGGAGGAGAGCTACAGTGTTCCAAATTTGGAGGAACATTGTAACTCCTCTATTCACTATTGTCTTTTTTTTACTTTTACTTTTTTTTCTTTTTCCTTCCTTTTTCGTTAATTCAATTTTTTAATTTTTCATTCTTTATTTTTTTATTTAAATAATATTTCAATATTTTCATTATATATTTATTTAAATAATTATAACTTTATAATTATTTTAAAGATTAATTTCATATTTATTGTAACACCCCACTCTCGCTGGACCCGAACTCGATATCGATGGTGATATCCGAGTCCGTGTGCAAAAATCACTGTTCACGTGTGTATGTATATTATATAATGCATGAACATGAGATGTGTTTTTCTAATTTCTCCGATTGATCTCACGTGTACCTGTTTCTATGGTTCAACCCTTTGTATGGAAACAGGATGTTACAATTATAAATTTTTTCATTATATACTTATAATTTTATAATTATTTACTTATGAATAAAGATTTTTAACCAAAATTTTTAACAATATCCATTAGAAAATTTCAAATAAGTAAACCACAAATATATTTATATTAATTATATTTAGTGTGTGATCTTTTACTTTTCTTTATGTAATGAATGTTCTATGTCTTTTTTAATGTTAAAATATTTTTTATTTATAAAATTTAATTACATTTAGTGTTTGATATTATATAATTATATTGTCATTTACTATAATTAAATAATATAATATAATGCAATATATCTCATATATTATTTTATTTAGGATTATCAAATAACAAATTATACTTTAATTAAAATTTTATTATTTATTATTTATTATTTTTTGACATAAAAATATAACAATAATAATATTGTGAATAAAAATATACACAAAAAGAAAAGTTGGGTTAATTTTATAAAGTAATTTTAATAATCATTAATGAAAGATATAAAAAAATATGTTGAGAATATTCTTTTTCAGTGTGAAAATTAGAGTTGTGAGTTAGAGTAAAAAATACTATAATATCTTTAAAATGTAAAAATATTTACTCTATTTTAAAGAAATGAGTTAGTGATGACGTAAGTATTCTTACTTTGGTTGAAAAAAAGACCTACGA
The DNA here is from genome assembly GCA_025594535.1 of Erythroxylum domingense. Classification (NCBI taxonomy): domain Eukaryota; kingdom Viridiplantae; phylum Streptophyta; class Magnoliopsida; order Malpighiales; family Erythroxylaceae; genus Erythroxylum; species Erythroxylum domingense. The sequence continues at coordinate 23,708,839 of JANQBM010000221.1, forward strand.
AATAACCATTCCTGACTATAAATAATTCCTGAAAACGGGGAATAGCCAAAGAAGCTAACCCTCCTTTACCTATTCCGCACACATCCAAAAGAGGTAAACACGAGCTTTCTTTCTCTTGGACAAGTTTTATCCTGCTCTCTGTTTTTCCCAACAGATTTCTCACTCACGCAGCAGCACACCTCTCTCTCGTCTGGTCTCACGCAGTAGCAACTCACCACTGGCTCAGTGGCCCTTTCTCGTTCTTCATGCGAGCGTCTTATTTCTTCACTCTCTGGTCTGGTCTCACCCACGCTTGTCTGGCTCAGTGGGTTCTCACTCTTCACACTCTCGTCTGTTTTCTCCAATGTATCTCTGCCAGTTGCGTTGATTAGGTAAGGGCAACTTTTCTCCCAAACATTTGCCACCACTAAAGTCTTAAACTGTTGTACAGGGACACACATTACACATAGTCGAGGATATAAACTGTAGAAACGAAACGTCTAACAATTTCTGAGAGCCGATAACCAGAAAACTCCGCCTCCGATTTACTACTCCTTCGACTTATATAGGATCTCAGTTTGCCGCAAACTTCAGTCAACATTGGCAGAGTTCTGCAATTGAAGTTTGAAGCTTGAAGGCAAATTTGAACCATAGTGCAAGAACTCGAAGAAAAACTTAAGAACTAGAAAACAACGTTCAAACGGGGAACTCCCTTTGGGTATGTAATGTCTTTAACTTATCATTTTTGGGTTTTCTTCCCCTTTACTTGTTTATTGGAGTTATTTGTTTCATCTGGCTTCCAAAAGGCTCTGAAGTTCCTCTCTTTTTTATGGAAAACTTGATTTTTTAGAAAAATTATGTGGAGCTCAGAGAGAAGTTCGAATTTTTGACACATGACCATGAAGGTGTTGAATAATACATCATAAGGAATTTGCATTATGGCTGCTGACATGCTTTTTAGGTGTTCTTTATAAATTTAAATTAATTTCAATGAGGAATGCTGGGTTTTGGCAGATCATAATCAATTGAGTGACAATGAAAGGAGGAAGGAAGAATCCAAAGAAGGCAGCTAAGGAAGGTAATTTGATACTAGAAGATGGTCAAAGTATCATGCAAGTTGTCTCTCTTAGAGGTAGCAATCTCATTGAGTTACATTTTCTCACGATATTTAGTCCTTGTTCTTTTCATACATAATCTTTCAAAGCTTGATGTCTCCCATTTTTGTCACAAAATATGTGGTTATGATGACATTTTTGAATGTATATTGCCTACAGCTTTGATTGATCTGAACTCTGCAATTAGGATTAGGAAGAATACACGTTCTTTGTTGGCTCGTTTCCATTTTACTCATTCACTCTTTAACCTTCAGTTGCCTCTGTAGGGAGATTTAGTGATTGTAATCATTTGTCTGTTAATACCATGTTAACGAGATTCTATTCTAGGTAATGAATCGAAAAGGTGAGAAATCATTGGCATTGTTTCCAGCTAAGTTTCAGAAGAGCATGTGAATTAAACGAGGTTGGCTGAATTGAGATTTAACACCTTTTCTTGCTATATATTGGTTATTGTGGTGAATTGGCTTCTCTATCAGATGGCTCTTAAGTATAACCCATCCAATTTTGGTCACTTCATTCCTACTATGCTTGAATGCATTGGAAGAGCATTAGGTTGTTTACATTACATTGTCAAAATGTGCAGGCAGTTTTGTTGTGATTGATGAAAGTGGAAAGGAAAAGGGCTTTAGAATTTGGTAGCAAGGTGGCATGTATTGTTTCTCAAGTACTCTTTTATGAACAAGTCCGGATGCTTCAGAAGTATACTGAATGGTTTGTTCGTATCACATCTTAAAAGTAGAAGTCCCTGCAAAATCTTTCCATTACAGAATTTCTTTTATATCATTGGTTTTGCTATCTTAAGAAGCAATAAAAATAAAAATAAAAATAATAATAATAATAATAATAATAATAATAATAATAATAATAATAATAATTACAATAATAATGTTGTTATTATTAATAATATTAAAAGAAGAAGAAGAAAATTAATAATAAGAAGAAATTTAATAATAATAATAAATATAATTGATAAAATTAATAAATTAATAATAATAATAATAATAATAATAATAATAATAAGTAGAATAATAATAATAATAATAATATTTTAGTTTTTTATTGATTATTTTTTTGTCATTTCAAGTTTGTATTTTTAAACTAAACATTAGAATATAAACTCTTTATCTATTATACAAAATAATACTCATTCTATTATATTCATCATCTTTTTTATTCTTAAGAATAATTATTCTATTTCTTGAATAAAACATGCCGTTAATATTTTAATAAAGCTATTGCTTTTGGAATGCCCAGTACTTAGCCATTTGGATATTCATCTAACAGCTATTATTTATGTCAATGGTCAATAACGAAGTCATGCATTTTGTTTTAGCTTTTCCATTTGTGGTTACCTCCCCAATCCTGTATGACTTCTCTAACTACAGCCGTGATAGTCATGATTAATCCACGCTCTTAAATGAATTCTTGCAGGTTTGTTTAAATTTATCGCTTTTAAAGTATTGTCATCTAACATACATTTATGCATGACAACTCTTCATCGACTTTATGCTATTTTTGGAGAACGTCGCACTTTTCGGTGCGCTGCTGTATTTATCATCATCATCATTATTATCCAGTCTGAAATTTTGCATTGAAGCGGGGTCTGAGAAAATTCGATAGTACGCAGCCTTATCTTTACATAATAGACAGGCTGTTTTCGATGGACCCACATGTAAATAAGACAATATACGAATGATGCAAGATATAAAAAAAACAGAGAATAAAAGAAAATACCAAAAATGGGAAATACCTGATAGGAGAAGGTTATGTAAATAAAATAACGTGTTAAAAGAGTATGTAAATAAAATTAAAATAAATACACAAATAAAAAGAAACTATAATAACGTTAATAAAGACAAATAGGTAAGGCAATATCAATAGAGAGAAAATAATAACAAATAAATATAATATAATATTATAATAATAATAATAAAATACGGAGAGAGTCTATAGAAAAAATACCAAAGAATGTTGATTAAAACCTATTATAACCAAGAAAATAGAAGTCATTGTCTTATACAGGAAGTCGTGTAAGTCAAAATGAGCGGGGTAATAATGAGAAGCAACAGAATGATTCTTTTTTGGCAGTAGCAAACTTTTCAGGAGGCTCGAAAAAACTAACGGAAATATCGAATACGCGATTAATTAAAGTAGTGCCAGAACTAGTGTCCTATGCAACGTTCCCGAATTATCTGGTTCAGTACATCAAAATACCTCATAGCGTGGTTTTCCAAGCTATTTATGATACGCAAGTTAGAAAGTTTTTTCTTAGGATTGGTAAGTTTACAAGTTGTTATTTGTGGGTTGAGAGTCTTTCATAGCGTGGAATCGTCTTTTAGATTTCGTGTAAAAACCATGGTATTTGAGGTAGGATTTTAATGAATATTTCAATCATCCGGGGTTTTCAATTATTGTCGTATAGATTATGGTGGATCATTGTATTTAAGCGAATCCCCTGCAATCTGCTCGCAGCAAAATCCTTCAACACCTGTAAGAAAGGTGAGCCTTATCCAATGGTCGATAGGATAGCAAACTTGGGAACAGTGGGTGAGCATTAGTGGAACAGACGTGAAGCGTTACATAGTGAATTGGACTTCCAAACTCTTGATAATTAGTTAGGGTTGTCCAAAGTCGGATTTTATCAGGGTCGTTGTTTGACTCAACTGGACTTGCAAATAGGATATGAAAATTACAACAATCCCTTCCCATCCCATCGATATCCCAATCTAACTCAGTCCAGCTTGAGATAGTGATCGACTAGGTTTATCCTTACATGTTTAACCCCAAAAGTATGACACGATGTTTATCATATAAATCTGATCCTTCTAACCCCACGCAATAAATTAGATTCGGTTGACCCAAATTTCATCTTATATTTTTCTTTTTTTTAGCAATTCTATTGCCTTATTTATTAATCTTGAAATGGGAGCTAAGTGTGTTCCTTTTTTACTTCACTAATAAATTTGCTTGTTTACAGTGGCATTGAGAATGAATTTTAGTTAATCTTTAACCAAGTGGGTTCAAGCACTTGGTTTTGAAGGGTAACAAAATATTGAAATAACAATAAATTTATCTAGGTGATAATAGAAAATATTGGAAAGTAATGTTATAAGACTTGTAAAAAGTTTTAAAATTGACATTTGAAGAAACGTAAAAAGAGATTGTTCAGGAGTTGTTTTGATGACGTCTAAGAGGTGATTCAATCTTTGAATAAATGACTTAAATTTATTAAATATTACTTGAAAGGTAAAACAGAAGAGTGATGTTTTTATAGCATCTTAATCATACTTTTTTATAAAAATGTTGGATTGAGGTGATTCAAGAGGCGTTGAAAAGCCAAGATAAACGGTTATAAAACTAAAGAAGGTGCTTTCCCTATTCAGCTGACTAAAGTAGATAGTTCAGCCTAACTTTCTGTTTTGTTAAGTTACAAACATATTATGCCCAATCTGGAAAGGAATGATCTTAACAATGATTACAAAGCTGAAAAAAAAATACACTAGAGAAGGTAGAGAAACAAGAGAAAACAAAGATTACGAAAGATATAATAAAATAAAAGTTTTGTGTAAGCATTGAGTTTTTTGAGATATCTTGTGTGATTTTGAGATTTAGAAGTGTTTTCGAAAGTGTTCTAAATACTCAAAATTTATAAAATTTGTCTTGAGCCTAAAAAGGATGAGTTGTAACAATTTACTCTTCGCCTATTAAAGAGTAGTCATAGTGAATTTGCAATTCTTGGGCGACCTCAGGGGTGGTTGGTGAGTGTTTTCTACGACTAATCTTTTCTATATTATAAAATATTATTCATAAACTAAGGCAATGCACCTCTTGCTTGGTAGGAATACATTGGTAAATAAGGTATTGATCCCATGATGAAGCATTAGAAATTTCATAAACTTTCTTATTATTACCTAGCCAACTAAAATAAAAGGATTGATTTTGACGATGGAAAATTAAATCTAAAACTAAACATAAATCTAGGCAAAGTAAACAACCACCATTGATAGAACAAAACGTATAATCAAGAGAAACAAATGAAATTTAGATAAGAGCTCTTCCTAGTATCTTCTTTGTACTTACGATTCAAATTATTAAAAAAGATTTTATAATTTGAATCCGGACAAAAACTCCTAAAGTGTGAAATTAATTTTTCTCAAGTTACAACCACCTATTTTGAATTGAATAATTGTTATTTGTATCCAATTAAAACCTCCAACAATGCAATAAATATGTGAACCTTTATAAATGGGTTGACCTAAATACAATAAGATTTATATAAACCTATCTCAAGCACCACACACAACTACTAATTTTTTAAGCCATAGCTCGCTTATTTGCAATTTCTCTTGAATCGTCCATATATAAATTTATAACAAATCTAGTGATCGGATTAATTAATAAACAAAATAAAGTTAAATTAAACTACTGAAATTAAATTAAATCAAATGGTAGAAAATGATAATATTGATGAAGGATTTTAAAATCAGGTTCTCAATTTATCATTGGCCTACACATAAATGAACGTACTTAATCATCATGTTGATCTTATACCTTCTTATAAATAGTAAAATTGGAGGTTTTAATTGATGAAAATAAGTTAAGAATAATTTAATTCAAAAGAAAACAAAGATGTAAATAAATTTAAGAAACTTAATAAGAGAGAAAGCTTATAGTCAAAGATGTAAATAAATTTAAGAAACTTAATAACGGAGAGAGCTTCTACTCAAAATATATATTTCCACTTTAATTCCATTACGTGATCATCAACGCAAAAATCAACTCATATATTATAAATAAAATGGTTATAGTTATCGACAAATACTCTAATTAACCAATCTCTTCTTATTTTTTCGGTAAGTAAGAGATGTCCGTTAATTACTTCTCAACGTATGCGTTCCTTGCGTTTTTGCTATCTCGTTTTTTTTTCTAGCTAATGAGTTGTATCCTTTCTTGCTTGCGTTTCGGACTGCACCTCTGCTGCAACGTTTTGGTGTTACATGTGTTTCTGTCGTGGCTTCTCCTCTGCATTTCATCTTTTACCTGCTGCCGTTTTGATCTTGTGTTGTGCGCTTCACTCCTTATGCTGGCGTTTTGCTTGTTCTCTCATGTGTTGCCGTTTTGTTCTTTTCTATCCACCTGCTGCATTGCTTTCCTCAACTCTGCATTTTGTCCATTGACTCTTTTATTGTGTCATTTTTGGCTGTTTCTTTTAGCTGCTACTGTTGTCTTCCCCCAATTTTGACTTCTTTTTTCCAAACAGTTCCATGTCTCCTAATATAATATAAAAACAACAATTTAGCACAACATCTACCCCAAAACACTATGCAATTGACTCAAATTAATTCATCAAATAATAACCCATCACATTAACATGAAAATGAAGTAGGCATTATTTATTTTCACAAGCTACATTGGCCAAATAATCTACTTATCAAAATGATTTTTTTCTTTTAATAAGCCCACTTAAACGTTATTAAGCTTTATTTTGATGCTAACTACATTACATGCTTTTAACTTAACTAAATATCCTACCCAAGCCTTAAAGCCAGTGAAGCGTTTTCTTGATTGTTTGTAACATCCCGTTTCCATAGAACGGGTCGGACCAGAGAAACGGGTCTAAGTGAGTCAATCAGAGAAGTTACGAAAACACATCTCATGCTCATGCATTTGTGAACAGTGATATGTGCACATGAAAAATGTCTGTACATGCATTCATGAC
>JANQBM010000221.1:23734315-23748400 GCA_025594535.1 Erythroxylum domingense
CATGAGGTGTGGTAATTTACCACACCTGGACCCGTTTCTCTGGTCCGACCCGTTCTCTGGAAACGGGATGTTACATGAAAAATTCACAATCATCTCCAAAACAAACTTTTTTAATTCATCAAGAAAGTGAATCTTTCAATGTCTCAAAGTATTTTAACTATACATCAAATGTATAAACAAAGGCACTAGTTCCAATTAGATATATTGTTATGAGATTTGAACTTTTTAAATTTCATCTTATTCCCACTACTTATTTTAAGAACCATTCTCATGTAAGTATAAATTGACTCAAATAATTTGTTCAATAGGTTTGTAAGATTATATCCAACCTTTTGGATATATCATAACCTTTTATTATCTATCTTAGTTATAAACTTAATGGATAATTCTTGAATCAACTAAGCATCACATCCTTAAATCATTTAACTGTAACTTTTCAAAGACTTAGTGTTTCATATCTAATATGAATCTTGCTAATTTGATTCGAATGGAACTATTGAAGGTAAATCATTATACTAGCCACAGCAATAGAAGAAATAATATTGCATCACATAATATCTGATATTGTATTTTTCCCCTTACACAAATCCATATTTTTATAGAATTTTTTTGTGAAGGAATTCACAGAGAATCTCATTCCCTATAGATAAACGAAAATTTAAAACTTACCACAACAATCGCATCGAAGTGCTTCAGCATTCTCAATGCTTCATTTCTACTTATATTTAAACAATTTGAACTTTTTCAAAATTTTAAACTATTATTTCATTTAATACATATGACTATATCACTTAAAGTCATTAGTAATCTAATGAAATATAAGTATTGTCCTTTTATAAATTATTGTTCCATCCAATACATAATATGTATAAGATTTAATAATTTAGTACTATCATCGTTCTTTCACTAAAGGTTGATTTGGTTATTCTTCAACTTGACAAGTTTCACAAGTTTTATATGATTCGTAATCAAAATAATACATATATCTTAGTATATAACTTTATGATTCTCGTTATAATGATTTAACCAATGTAGCATAAAAGGATCGTCACGATTTCCCAACTTTGTATTCTTGCCTTTTATGTTAAGCGTAAGTCTCATTGTATCAAACACATACAAACTATTTGTATAAAATTGGATCAGCTACTTTTACCTAACAATCTATTTCTTATTATGCATTGAACATTATAATAATGTTCACTCTAAATTTAATATTAAATAATCATAAACTTGAATTAGAAATGTATATGATCTCTATCAAATCTTGTATAGGTAAGAAAAGTCATGCAATCATTTTCTTCTTTTGATAACTATTATCATACTATAGCAAAGCCTTTAATTGATGTCCATGTTTATGCTTTTAGTAGGCTAAATTAAGTGGAACAATTCTTTCATAAGTAATGATTCAAATGGATTTCTCATATCAGGTCAGATTAGTAAACTTGTTCTTTAACAAGCACCCACACATTTGTTTAAGTATCTCCCTTTAGTCTATGAAATCGACTACTTCCTTCATAAGGAAAAACATAACTTGTGCTAATCTTTTTGCGTTTTATTACTGTTTAATCTTAATATAGCAATAACTAAGAACAATTTAGAAATAATAAATAAATTCAATATAAATCTCATAATGATAATCTCATTATAATTTCATTTGCAATTTATAATTATCTCATGGACTTTATCATATACATCTAAAAATGTATAAGATAAAGAATACTTTTAAATTATTTTGTCACTAAACTACAACTAATTGACTGGTTGTAGGGCATAAACAATCAAAGATGTATTCTTTCATTTCAATGAATCCATTCACTCACTACAACATATATAGCCTTTACCGACGATTTCATTCGAGACGAAATGAAATTCAACGCCAAAAGACAACATATTGCGAAAATTAAAAGAATTCATCACTAAAACTTACCGTTTAGTGACGTAACCAAAAAGCATCGCACAAGTGAAAACCTTTAGCGATGTATAGGAAAAATCATCGCCAAATGCTGAATATTTTGTGATGATTAAGAAAAATCGTCACTAAATGATGCACAATGGGTGACAATACTGGCCTCAGAAAACAAGGCAGAGATAAGACAAAAGGAGCTAAATTGCAACGGATGAATGTTGCAATGAATACCAAGTTGTCAATGTCGATTGACCCCACGCAATGGTACCCAGTGGATAAGATCTAAGCTGCAAAATTGGCCAGTAAGTTGGACGTCGTAGTGAGGAATGAGTTACCTTGTCTTCAGCATATCAGGCAGTTGAAGGAAGACAACTTGCTACAAAATGGTTTGGATAAAGTTTCGGTAATATTTTAATTCATTTCATTATATGTATTGCAATTTTACTTAACTAAAATAATAACTTATTTGATACGTGTTTTCACAGATGAAGCTCAATATCGTTGATATCACACGCTTGAGGTTTCAAACAATGTTAGTTCATTGTTGAAACAAAGGATGAAGGACTATCGGTATCGACTTCACAAATATTATCAGTCTTTCCCTTTTAATGAAAAGGGAAGGAGACATGTTCCGGAACGGGTGACTGAAGAAAATTGGAATGAAATGTGTGATTATTGGGCTCCAACGAAGGTTCAGGTTTGTTTTTTTTCTCTCCCTATTTCCTTTCATTAATTATGTTTAAACATCTCATAACTACTTCTCCTAATTTAAGAACAGTGTGAGAAAGCCAAGGCCAACAGAGCAAAAATGAAGACTCCTCATAACACCGGCTCCAGATCATTTATCATCATCCGACAAGAATTTGTAAGTGTAACATTTTCAATTTATTATTCTATTTTGTAATACAACAAATTCTAATTGGATATATTTTTTAAATTCATATTATAGAGTCAAACACAACTGCAACGGCAACAGTATGATAGGATCACACTATATAAGTACACACAGTACAAGGAAGGTTAAGGCTGGACATATGAAGAGGCACAAAGTAATTATTTTAGTACAAATAAATTAATATTACAATTTATTTTTCTATATAATATTAAGTAATAATTTCTTAGTTAACTCAATTTTCTACTTTAAATTATAGGACAAGATGCAGGAGTTGTTGCAGATGTCATTGGCTGAGGGGAATGAGCCCAATGTCGATGAAATTTGCAACAATGTCCTTGTTAGGCGATCAGGCTATATCAAAGGTCTTGAGTATAGCCCTAAGCCTGTTGGTGTCTCTTCGTCGTGACCAACACATCACAGTGCTTCAAGAGGAGAATCAGGCACTGAAAACAAAATTATAATGTACAAAAGACAAGTTAAATCATGGATTAAAAGAAGTTACAAGCTTAAAAAGATGGTAAAACAATTACTAGACCCAGCATATGTCAGTAGCAGTGAGGACGATGAGAAGTCTTAGTTTGTGTTTGACTTGTAATTATTTTTTTAATGAAATACATTCCATTTTTAATTTTTTTTAATTTCAATTTATTATTATTTTAAAAATATGTCACTAACATTAATTATAAAATAAATAATTTTAATATTTCAAAAAGTCTTTAAAATTTTAATAAATTAAAATAAATTTATTTTTAACAATTATAATAATTATTAAATTCAAAATTAAAATTTGTCACTAAATAATATTAGCTACAAAAAATTTCGTCACAAAAAGTCTTAAAAATTGTAATAAATTAAAATAAATTCGTTTTTAACAATTATAATAATTATTAAATTTAAAATTAAAATTTGTCACTAAATACTATTAGCTACCAAACCATTTTCATCATAAAAAGTCATTAACTATGTATACAACTACGTCGCTAAAAATGTTTTGCTACAACAACGTATTAGTAGCTAAAAGTATTTTGCTACCAAAACAAAATCGTAACAAAAACCTATTAGCTATCAAAGTTTAATTCGTCATAAAAAGTTTTTACCTACGTTTACAAAAACATCTTTAAAAATATTTCCCTACAACAAAAAATTAGTAGCTAAAATTATTCTGCTACCAAAATAAAATCGTCACTAAATATAATTACCCACAAATATTGTTTAGTAGGGAAAACCTTTTATCTACGAAAAAGAAACGTTGCAAAAAACTATGTACGATGTTCCTTATTATCGACGATTATACGTTTTACCGACGAATTATGTGTCAAAAACACTTTTTGGCGACGACTTTAAAAAAACGTCGCGGATGTTGTTTTGTTATTGGGATTCAGCGATGATTTTGGCGACGATAAATTTTCATCGTAAATTAGTATTTGCGACGATTTATTATTATTTGGTGACGTTTATTTTCGTCACTAAATGTCTTGTTTGTTGTAGTGACTAAACTTTCAAAAAAAAGTCTTAAGTTGTGAAATTACTCCCTCAAAGTCATAACCACCTACTCTAAGTTAATTCATCAGTGTTTATCCAATTAAAACTGTGAAAAAATGGTATTACGTTTTATGAAATTTCATGAAAGGTTAAGCATCCTTAATTATTTTATTTTAATATCTTTATTTACAATAACAATGCTCCTCCTTCTGTCAATCTAGAATTGAATACTTAGTACGTATCCTGGAGCTTACCTCCTAAACGAATTGTAAAGGTTATTATAAATAGGGCTGTGGCTAAGAATTCTGACACAACTATTTCAAGGGGTTTAATTCTTGACCGTATACGTAGCTTGATTTTACGTTTGTATGTATATAGGCTCGCGTGTGTACCATTACGCAAGCTGAGCTTTGGGGCATCTTGCCAAAATAAAAACTTGCTTGGAGTCGGGGGTTTAAAAAAGAAATTTGAAACCGACTCAAAAGTGGCTGTTAACCTTATTTGTCACAGTGAGATGCAAACTCATCCCGCACTTATAATTTCTTCGATCTGAAGTTTCACGGTAAATCTACGAGGAGTTTCCATCTATCACATATTCGGAGAGACCAAGTCCTCTGCAAACTGGTTGGTGGGCAAAGGTTTTTAACAAGATTTTAAGTGTGCTTCAATTACAGGAAGCCTCAAAAGACTTAATAACAAATTCATTGTAGATATTAAAGAGGTAGATACTTCCTTTTATACCGCGGATCGACTTTCCAAGATCTTCTTTCCATCGTGATTCATGACCTAATCACCAGACATTTTCTATTTCCAAGATCTTCTTTCCATCGTGATTCATGCGCCATTTGGGTTTTTGAGAGTCCATCATGCATACTACCCCTTTGACACACACAAGGAAATCATCCGTTTCCTACCAAAGATTTAATTATCCACATATTGGATTAGATTAATATAACTCCATCCTTTCTCCTCTCCAAGTCTCTCTACAGGTTGAATTCATACAATCTAAAGGCATAAATTCAAACTTCAAGTTATCATTTTTTTGAAAAAAAATTGGATGCATAGCCCCTGCTCCTGGAATAATTAAGCACATTGCAAGCATATAATGAAAAATCAGTCTTGTATACACTACCATCTTTACTTTGACTAGGTTCATCCTAAGATCACATTATTATGTATGGGGAATAAAGTCTCATAGGCTGTAAAGTTGTATGCTGCTTCTTCCGTGAGACACCACTTAATTCATAAAGGAAAAAAAAAAAAATGAATTTACTGATACGTATAAAACTAAGATGCGCCTGATTGAACTTGTACTTATTTCATTTGATCCGGTCAATCACCCGTGCTTCTTGTATTAATACATCACATACGGAAGAGCAACCCGATCCTATCTTATAAATTTCACCATACAGTGGTGCTGTCAAATCCAGGTGCAGATATATTGATTTCTTTCGGATAGAATAGTTCTTCGTTGTTAAACTTCGTGAATGGAAAAGAAAATTGACATTTTATTTTCATAAAGCCAGCAAGATTCAATCGAATATTTGCACTCTCTAAATATGGGGATTGAATTCCGGTTGAACTAAACCGATAAAGAACGAGGAAAAACAATAAACAACCGCTCTAATGAAGGGATTAAAAAGAAAAAGCTGGTGGGTCAGTGGGTAACGTTGATGGAGAGCGATTCGCCATGGAATAATATCCTATGATACTACTTTAAATGATGACAAGAGAACGTCCACCAAAATTTACTGTACAATCCGATATTTCGAGTAAGTGATGGGTTTGTTTGTAATCAAAATTCATGGTATGCAATTATTTAACGCTGTAAATTCCAAAAGAGGTTTAACGTCTAATACACTGATTTTACACCACAGACGTAAGATTGCACTCGGTTGTTGGTGGGGCTTTAGGCACAATTGCTAGGTGGTCCACATTCTTTCTTAATATTTGAATGGAAAATGACAGATAGAGTCCATGTACGTATCCAGATTCATGCATGGTTTTTGGAAAGAATAGAACGAGGGTGCTTCCCACGCCTTTCCTCTCATTTTCTCTTTTTCAGGACACGACGCGCATGACCTGCATAAGAGAGCTTCTAACCCATTGTACGGAAACTACTACCACTTCAAGTTGCAACTTAATTGCTATTCCTTTTCAAGAGAACTGCTGATATTGAATGCCATGTATTGTCTCATATTGTTCCACAGATTCAGTTTCTTCTAGTCGCACCAAGAACACAAATCGTTAGCAAATTACTGTTAATAACAAATTCTACGTCCTGATGTTAAATGATATCATCTATATAATAAATTCTACGTCCTGATGTTAAATGATATCATCTATATATATATATGGGGAGTATTATTCCCCTCTTGTTCAAGAGCACGGCTGATATTGAATGCCATAGATGTCTTGTCTCATATTGGTTCACAGATTCAGTTTCTTCTAGTGGCACCAAGAACACAAATCGGCAGCAATTTACCGTTAATAACAAATTCTACGTCCTGATGTTAAATGAGATCATCTATATATATATATATATGTATGGGGAGTATTATTCCCCTCTTTTTCTTTTGTTCTTCGGGAGCGTAGAATGTTCTTTCACTACGATAAATGAAGTAGCTAATTCTTTATACCATCTGGAATGTTAATGTGTTTGTGAACATTTCTATGCTAAACAGTTGGCGGATTATGTGTAAGGTCAAAGATTCCTGTTGGAAGTTTTGTGTTTTCTGAGACGCCACAAGCTGCTGTGAAGATTGAATACTACTGCACCGACTACCAACTCTGGGCTCGTCAAACAACTTTGTTTGCCTGCAGGACTCTTCGCATCTCGCTGGCAATTCCTTCCATGATAACCGGTTTCCTAATGACTCCATTTATTCCAATTTGCAAGCATCTTTCCCGCACATTTTCATCAGCATTGGCTGTCAAAGCAATGATCAGTGGCCAAGTACGGCTGCGAAACTTCCGAATTCGGGCTGCTACTTCAAACCCATCTAGCTCTGACATTTGAAGATCCAAGAGAACAATTTGAAAAGAATATGCAGAAGGACCAAGAGCACCAAGACATTCAAATCCAGATGAAACAGCAGCAACACTGCAGCCCAACTTCTCAAGTAGCTTCCTGGTTACTGCTCGATTCAAATTATCAGCATCAGCTAACAAAACTTGCAAGCCTCTGAAAACGGAATTGGAATGTGGATGGTCCGAAGATTCTCCAGATTCAGAGATGGCTATAGAAATGGAGGAAGGTAGTTGAAACCGGAGAACAAGCCCCATTTTTTGAGGAAAGCCTTGAGAACTGGGTTCTATCCATATTTTTCCATGCATCAACTATCAAACATAGCAAAGTTAGCAAATATCTAAGCCAAAATAACAAAGTTGAATAAAAAGATCCTCGCATCTTCTCAAGGGACTTAACAAATAAAACTTCACCATACTTTGCATTTAGGGGTAATTTATTCAAGATGTGTAGTAAAATAAGTGCAGTAAGTGTTCACCATATTGAAGGAAAAGTACTTAATCTGTCACCCACGAGATATGCATGTTATAACACTAAGGAGAAGCATAAGGGAAGATTAGTTAGTATACGAAACGGGATATCCAAAGGAAGACCTAACATCGTGCATGCCTAATCACCATGCTGCTTCAGGGACAACGTACCATATCAAAATCGACAACGTACAATAACAAAGAACTTCTACTAAATTCTAATAATTTTGGTAAATCAGCTATAGTAGACAAAGATTTGTTAAAATCATAAGCATTCAGTCATGCAAAATTCTAGTATATAGTCATCTAACGTGGCAAATAGATTGCTGCACTTATACGAGAATAGAGTATCTACAAGATTTTACCTGGACCAGCTTTTCGCAAAGGCTGAAGCTCAAACCCTCCTCAGCTCCACTGCTTGCATACTTCGCACAACTAAGCTGTCCTGTTGAGATTGAGCCTTCTGATTCAAAAATGCTAGTAATTGCGATTTCAAACCTAACATACACATCCCCTTCAGAAGTGTTTTGCTTCCAGACTGCCCATTTCTGATCATTCCTTTCCTGCTTTCCATTCTCAGACAGCACCCGAACTAGTACAGATCCTCCATTATTGTTGCCATTCAGCAGATTCCCAACCATATGCAAAATAACTTGAAAGACTCGCCTCTCATCACCCATTACATGGCCAGGTAATGACTTGTCAACAACAATTGAAAAACCAAAACCCCTGCATACACACAAGCACTTGAAAAGGCAAGCTGCTTCTTTGATCAATGAATGTAAATTGAAATATCTTATCTCCAGTGGAATCCTTCCACTATCTTTTGCTGACATTTCCATCACATCATTTATTAAAGTTGAAAGGACATTGCTAGTCTTCATCATTGTACAGACAATAATCCGTTGCTCACTACTCAGAATGTCATCCTGCATCATTGAAATCAGGCCTAAAATTGAGTGCATTGGCCTCTTCATCCCTTCACTCATGACCTTTTGAAATGCAGTCCGGGCCTGGCTTGCCATCATTGCATTCATTTTTGCCTGTTGCAAGTCTCGATTTTGCTGCTCCAACCTTTCCCTCATGAGTTGAGACTCTTCAAGAACTGCCGCATGAGACAGTGCCACGGCCACTTGATCTGCTACCACCTTAATTATCTCCAGTTCCTGGTTAGTCCAAGATCTGGGCTCCCCACCAGGAAGGACAAGAACAAGTATTGCATAACAAGCCTGAATCATCTCAGGAGTTCCACCTTTGAAATTATTAACAAGAAGCATTGGCATTCTAATTGCCGACACAGGCCCTGGCTCACCAGATTCTCTAATGCTTGCAGCAGCAAGTGCCGAGTGAGGCTCCAGGATATTCACTCCATCGCTCCTTTTGATCCTAGTGACATCAGGATCAGTAATTGGTATTCTGCAAGCATCCAAACTTGAGTAATCAACTCGATTCAACTCATGTGTTAAGATCATCTCCGTTTTTATCTCATTAGGCATCCAGACAGCACAATTCTGTAATCCCAGTGTCTTAGACAACTCAATGAGCGTTGTATATAGAATTGTATGTCTATCAAGAGACTTTCGAATTTCTCGGGTAAGCATACGAACATGCAAAGCAGCTTCTTTCTGTTTCATTATCATTCCAACTTCACGACCAAGATCCCATGCCTTTTTCTTCAGCATAAACTCTCTCACCTTCACTTTTAGGAGCAAAGGAATTAAAGTGACAAGGGTAATGGCAGTGGCACATGAAACCAGAGCAGTTAGAATCTTGAAGACTGTGAGAGCAAGCATCAGCTCAAAGTGGTGGGGCCTATAGGTCCAGCCATTAAGAAAGTGGGTCAATCCACAAAGGACAATGAAAGCAATGAACTCAAAGAGGACCCATTTGAACGGAACGTTTGAGCAGCTAACAAAGTATAGCAGCTCAATGGGGATTGAAAAGTAGGCCACAGCTATGAAGAAATCACTCACTTTTTGGGAATACAGAATGCTCTCTATGCTCCAAAAAGTGCCCTCATCATCACAATTACATCTGGGAAAATTACCCTCATCTGCGGATGTTGATACACTGAACAAAAGAATAAGCAGCAGACCAGAAATAAATGCTTTCAACATTGTGGCCGAAATGAACTGCAGATTCTGTTTCAATCCATCAAAGTCCGAGATTCCAGCTATTCCACAAACCAGGTAAAGTTGCAGCTGTCATTTAACTGAAAATCAATAACCCCCATTTCCAATCCAATTTCCTGTTAGGGACAAAGCAGATGATGCAGAAACAATTTAAATGCCTTAAACTATCGAAGGAGGTGATATGAATAGTAACTTGGGGATCTAGTAAAGAGTCAGGACAGACGGGCAATTACTCACATTATCGAATACGTGTACACTTTTCAGTTACCTGTGCTTGCCTTTCATTTTCAAAAGTATTGTCGTATTATTTATTAGAAACTTAGGGTAATTTAAAAAACGATATATTCCCCGGTCAATATTCAAACCATCAAAGGAGAATAATAGATTTAAGGAGAGTGCTCAAAAGACAAACGCCAACTGACCACTCTCCATCAGACAACAAAGAGGTCATTCCAGAAAAACAAACCAACAATAAAGACGGGGTTTAAAAAGGAACTACTTTCTGATCTGAACAGAAAAATAAGTCCAAAAACACAAGAAATAAAAGTTGAACAAGAAACAGAAAAATGTTTAAGGAAAAAGAAGCAAATGGGAAATCTAAATTCCACCTGAAAAACTTGAACTCTAATCAAGGCTCACCATCCAGATCTTCGTCATTCTGCAGCAGGCGGATGCAACAAGACGGTAACAAGCTACACAAATAAAGTTGGAATGGATAAATGGACATTCAAACCTATGAATCCAGTCTCTACAATAACATATTTATACACAGCAGCATAGCAGAAAGCAATCTAGGTGCAACCCCCCTCGTGTATGCTTCCATCCCATGATACACAGAACCAAAACACTGTTCCAAGTCCCAATACTTTCCTCTTTCTTTCTTTTTCTTTAAAATATTTGTTCTCTCAAATACAGACTTGAGTGTTTCCGAAACGGAAAACCACTCACTGGTCTTATTTTTATTATAGATAGTAGAGTAGAATGAAAGTTGGTAGTCTTTACCTATATATATTGTCATGTAAAGCCTCTCCCCCTCTTGATATAGCAACCCAAAAGACAAAAACAATCAACACACGGAAACTGAAGGCTTCCTATTAAGACACCGGTTTTACCTGTACATTTGATCTTACAAAAATCTTTAAGAATTTTGAAACCAGAAGGAAGAGTGGTAATGTTAATGTTAATGTTAATGTCCACGCCGTTGGTTTTGTAGAAGAGAGAGACAGGAGTAGGACCCACAAGTGGTGGGGATTGTTACATGAGGAGAACTTAGACGCAGTTTTGAACCAAAGCGTCTCCGTCAGACTCCCAATTTTACAAATATCTCTCCCTTCTTTCTACTTAAGACGCCTCTCTCTCTCTCTCTCCTTTTCTTTTTAATAATAACTATGTGAAATAAATCAAATGGGTAATGGGTTGCTTCTATTCTTAGTTCTTACTGGACCACATCCTGGATCGCCTGGGGAACTTTCCTGCCACGTGGCACTTAGAAGAAAATTCCTATCTGTCCCATTCTCAATGGCGGCGCGTGCTTTCACCCATTATTTGTAACTGGACGAGGTTTTCAGCATAGTTGTTAGATTTTGGAAGTTGTTGGCGTTACGTCAAGAAACAAAGTCACTAGTAAAGACGACGGTAAAAACAATCACTCGTTAAGAGTTTGGGTGGGAAAACTCGCCGACCAATAGCAAGGAGCAATTTTCTTATGGAAACAGTGGTACAGTACAGTGCATATTTATTGAAATGTTATTGATTTTTTTCTCTCTTGAAATGGACATTGACAATAAAAACTAATATATGGAACTCATTTAAATAAATAGTTATACAATTACCTTTGTATAAAGCTCCTGGAAACAAAGTTAATGTAAAAGGTACAATCATAAAATTACATTTTAGAATTTTTAGGATATCCAGTAGTGAACCGTAATGTAAAATAATAAAGGAATTCCTGGACATCTGTTAAATAAGAAGCGAGAGTGAAATAGTTCTTGTCTCATAAGTCAAAAGAAATGAATAGAGCAGTTATGATGTGGTAAATGAAATTCAAGGACCTGCTCGCCTTTACCAAGACAACCCGAGCACCGGTGAGAACAACTAATCCGGCGGTTTCCAACATGAAGACTACAAACTGTTCTGAATTTCAATCTTCTACCATTTAATAAAAAATTGTAAACTTGGATTCCGCCTTATCCACTTTCATAATTTAAACTAAAATGAACCGAAAAGCAGCTGTTAACTATTAAAATTAATAATTACTAACATAAGCTGTTGATTAAATAATGACAAACGTATGGAAACGTCATTTCCAACAAACATAAACCAAAAACCTGTTTTTTTTCCTTCAAAAATAGCAAGCTTTTACCTTCCACTCAAAATGTATTTTGCTTTCTTGATATAAGATTCACAAATTTTAATATTAAATTAAACTCCACACTAAAAAGACATGCATTAGTATTTAACACAACATGTAACAATATGTTATATTACACGCAAATTTTTAATAAATATTACTCAATATATTAATTTATTTTGAATAATACATTATTATTATTTGGATAGGATTTAATTTTATTATAAAATCACAAGTAAAGTTTTTAATTGTGCTTAAGTTAGGTGTGTGGGTTAGAAAAATATTTTTGTACGCTAACGTCCCACCTAAATTGTTGCAACTCCACCCTGGCGAGTCACGTGCCCAACGTCTTACGAGACATCTGGACGCGCATCCCACAAGGGAGGAATTCCCTACCAGGTCAAACCTCAAAAAAATAAACTCATTTCACTTACCTCCGAACAAAATTAATGGTAAGTCAAAAAGGAATTTCAATAAGACTTCTTCATAATATTTATTTCTCATTGCCTTAAGGTTCTAACGACACCAAAACACTCAATTTGGTTCAGAAATAAAGAAGTATTGGCCAAAATATTTCCGAGCTAAACTTAAGCTGAGACTGAAATACTACACCCGAATCACTCCTAAAATTGAAATTTTTTTTAGGGCCTAAATTAATCTTTGATTCCTTCAGAAAAATTTTAGCTCCATGACTCCAGTTTGTTTAGCAACAAAAAAAATCAACTCAATTGAAGCTCTACAGATCAAAATATCAGCAAAAGATTAAAGTCTGTTTAGAAAAATATCTGATCCTTTCACTTTGATTTAATCCATAAATTTTAAAAATAATATCAAAAGTTATATTTTTGTGTGGAGAGGTAGAAAAATGTCTTAGAAAATCAAAGCTTCGAAAATCAGGTCAATCGAAGGTTGGAAGAAAAAGTTATGGCCAAAAAAGCGAAGAGAGGCCAGAATCCTAAAGGAAAATCAGAAATAAAGTAAATAAAAATAAAAATAAAAAATTCATATATGCCGCGTCGCACTGCGAGCGTCTTGCGGCCGCGAGACACGCAGCTAAACGCGCGCTCGCGACAGCCTTCCGATCGTAAAGCGTGCGCTGGATGCATGCGCTCGTGACCGCCTCTGGATCGCTAGGCGACCGCGAGCAACTCGCGTTCGCGAAGAGCTGCGAGACTAGCCCCCCCTGGATTAGCTCGAAACAACAGTCCATCTTCAAACATTCATAACTTCTTACTCAGAACTCTAAAATTTGTAAATTTGGTATCAATAAAAAGTTAAAGGGAAGCTCTACAACTTCCATGAAGGATGTAAAAACCATTTTGGTCTCTAAAGGAGTTAAAAACCACTGCAAAGAGACTGCCTGCAAAAACATCTTAAACAGCAACAGAATTTCTAAACATCATAACTTTCTACTCCATTGGCCAAAAATCTCATTCTTCATATCATCAGAAAGATAAAAAGATAATTCACAACTTTCATGAAGACCCTAACAACAAGTTAAAATTTTATGAGGGTCAAAAGTTCACTCAAAGTTTCTGTCTAGAAACGTGCAATTTGACAGCACCTGCACCAAAATTCAACAATCCACATTCTTCATCTCCCACATCCAAACATGACATATGATGCATCATTGGAAAGCTATGAAAATCCTCTATAACTTTCAAGAAGACTACTTAACCCAATACAATCCATATCAGTCTAGAATTTGACTCAAAGCACAGCAAACACAAACCATTTAACAATAAATGCACCAAACTTCAACAACCCACATCTTTCAACTCCCACATCCAAAAACAGTACATGATACATCATTGGAAAGCTA
>JANQBM010000221.1:23749599-23768396 GCA_025594535.1 Erythroxylum domingense
TCTCTAACTTAATCTTAATTTCTCCTTTTAATTCCATCAATCTAAGAAATAAACTCCTCCACCCATAGACATTCTAACTAAAGCCTAACCAAAACAAATTAATCAAACTCAACCTCAAAGTAAACTGAACACATGCTTATTTAGTAAGAAAAGGAATCGGGGCCCAACATAAATTTAGCACTTATTTAGTTTTTTATTTTTAATTCAGGTTGATATATCTAAAAAATGAAATACTAACTCCGTTATTGTGAACTTCAGTTTGATAAAGACAAATGATATAGTCCAAAAGCAATTAATCTCAACAAACAAGATGAAGTACAAAAATAATGAATTAAGGAAATTATTACCTGATATCTTTATGTTGATATGTTTGGTTTGGAGGAA
The DNA here is from genome assembly GCA_025594535.1 of Erythroxylum domingense. Lineage (NCBI taxonomy): Eukaryota > Viridiplantae > Streptophyta > Magnoliopsida > Malpighiales > Erythroxylaceae > Erythroxylum > Erythroxylum domingense. Next base: position 23,749,984 of record JANQBM010000221.1, read on the forward strand.
TAAAAGATTCCTTTCTTAATTGACTAGGTGCAATCAATTTACAAAGCATGTCTATATTAGTGATGTTAGCTTGCCCAAGCTGAGTTTGAATGGGGGAGAATATTTGTTTCAACATTTTTACTTTATTATCATTATCTTGTTGTAATTGCATTTTCATTTCTAAGCACTCAACTATCTCTTGTTCTAATTCCTTTCTCATTCTCATTTTCAACTTCTACTTTTTGGTTCATGTCTTCTTCCAATTCATTCTTAATGGACTACAAATACTCATTAGGAACTTTGTACAAGGCTTCACTCTCCATATTATTTTCTTTCATACTAGATGCTTTCACATCCCTTCTAAAAGGTTTATTAACTACAGGCCTTATCTTTCCAATATTAGCCACAACTTCATCAAGCTTTTGACTATCATTTTCTTTCTGCACTTCTTCAATGCAAGCTTACAAAAGAAAATTTGCAGTCACACTAATGAATGCAAGCACCATATATGATTAAAACAACTACTATAATTCCAGTTATACTAAAAATAATTGATTTTGATAAGAAGAACAAATCAACAATATAAAAAAGCAAAAAATAGATAAAAAACACATGAAATAAGCAATAAATTTGAGCATCTTAATAAAGTAACAAAAAAATATGGAAATTATTATAAGATCAACATTACTCATAATTTTCTCCCTTGTAGCTTAAGTAGACTACTTGTACATTTTTCCAGGCTTTCTTTTATAAGTTGCAAGATACTTTTCATCATTAGATAGTGGTGTTTTATTTTCTCTTTCATTCTGCTATCCATGAAAACAATTGTTAATTATAATTTAGAAAATTTAAGTAGTTTCTTAATAGATTATAACTCATTGAAGAACTTACCGACTTAGCATAAATACTTGCAAAGCTTTTAGGACCAAATGTTTGCATTTTAGTTTGTTTTTTTCTATTTTGAATTTTTTTTTCAGGAATTTGTTACACATTAAAGCATCATATTAATTAGATATCATGTAACTAATTTGTAAAATTACTAATAATTATTAGACCTTCACATCTGGGTGATTCCAATAAGAAATGAGCTCCTCAAAGGCTTCTTTGCTTATGTAGTTAGGACAATTGGTCATTCTTTCTGCATTTGTCATAAAAAATTTGAAATGTTTTTACTTCACTCTAAACTTATAACTTCTCCATGCATCTTCAACAGTTTTCAAAGTCCATTCTTCTCTTTTTAATGATAGAATATATCTCTTCCGTAAATAAATACTCATTCAAATTTCATAAATCAAAATTGAAATGAGCATTAAGATAATGACTTCTTTCATTAACATATTCCCAATAGGTTCATTAGGAATCTTTCACCAATTAACATTGTTTAGAGGGGTAAGAGTTTGTTTACAAGCTACGATACCTAAGAAAAGTGTGAATTCAATAAGTCTTTTCTCATTAAGACCAATATATGATGAGCATTGAAAAAAATTGGTTTGCATTGTTCCATAGATCTTGTATGAACCTCCTTGAGCAAAGTTAGACCTCTCCCCTTCTTCTTCTTCACAAATTCTATATTCAAGCTAATTATTAATGTTAGTATATATAAGAGAACCTATTTAAATAATAGTATAATATATGATTACGTTTGCATTCAGTAGTAGTAATTTTGTATAATATCTATGCTTATATAATATTCATTTTCTTTTAATACACCTTCATGTAGTCCAGATCATTGTTCCATTATTTTAGTTATTATTTCTTGCCACTTTAGAAAAACAGACTCTTTTTGAACAATCGCTTCCCTTGCTTCACCTTCGAATACATTTTCATGTATTTCTTATCCTCAGTAGTTATAAAACATTTTTTTTTGTTTTAAGAAAACAAAGGTCAAGGTATTCCATTGGATGCAGAATGAGAACACCTTAAATTGACACTTTCAGATTTTCATGACTAACATATCAATAAATGAACTCTAGTTTCCTAAGCTAGATTACATCCTGAACCTTAGTTATTGTTAGCTCAAGGTTTATTATTTAACGATTTTGATGATAACAACATAATATTTCAAAATTCAAATTGGATTTATTTCCTTTTATTGTTAATGGGTTACTTCTCAAAAGGAAATAAAATCATAAAAAATAAGCTTCCTTTCTTACAATAACCTTCTTTATAAACTTACCTTATTAGAACTGGTTTATCCGAAAGGATCCTACTAATTATAAAGGTCGCATATTAGCTCTGTGATCATTGGAAGAATTTTAGCAAAAATAAACATCAAAATTATTCATATTCAAATCGATCCACTTTACTAAGGATGCAAGTGAAGCAACGACTAGTTGAAGGAAATGCCTATTTAAGGAAGAGTCTATGCAACTGTGAACAAGCAGAACTAAATGATATAAAAGCTTGCAAAGCTATATTGTCAAAATTCATCAAAAGCATACACATTCTTAAAAGTGAAATCTTTGTAAAAATTCTCTTAGGTGTTAGAAAGAGAAATTATGTTGAGACAGAATATTAAAGCTCATATCGAACAAACCTCATTTTTATTTGAGAGCTTGTAGAGTTAGTAAAATACTTCTAGTGTGGAAGGTTAAAGAACCTTGAAAAATATTAAATTATGAGCTTGAAGAGGCTCGTTAAATTACTACTTGATTTTATATTGAAACACTCAAGTTGGATACTTGGGGACTGGACGTAGGCTTGGGTTATAAGCCAAACTAGTATAAATCGACTGCGTCCTTCTCGATTTTCTCTTAAATTTTAAATTTTTTCATTATATTTTGTGTGTTTCTATTTCAGCAAGAGGCTCCATCTGTTTTCAACTTGCAAGAGGTTCTTTTTAATTTTAATAAGCACCTTTTATTTTACATTGTTTTTAACAAAACTCTTCGCTTAGTAGGGCCTATCATTTGACGAGTTTTTTATTGCTTAACAAGCTCCTTTCGTTTAAATAGGATTCTATTGCACAACGAGCTCCTATTGTTTTAATTATAGACAAATTCCTGCCATTTCTTGTTGAACTGAAAGTAACTTGAATTTTTTTTTATTCACACACAATTCACCCCTCTTGTGTGTGTTTGCTTTATCATTTGGTATCAAAGAGATGTTTCACATTTTTATGTTTTACAGTACATGATAGATCATTAAAAACAATCTAAAAAGTCTTGAAGGACAATCTGTCTCAAAGCCTTCTTACTTCAATGGAAACAACTGCTCATATTAGAAAGAGAGAATGACCATATATCTCCAATATGTAAATATCAAAGTATGGCAAGTAATTTTAGTTATAGCTACAATTCCCACTTCAAATAACATAGAAGTATAAACTAAGGAGAAATGCACAACTAAACGCTATGGCAAATCGTCACCTGATATGTGCATTGTCTCCAGAAGAATATGAAAAGATATTCTACTGCTCTACGGTAAAAGAAATGTGGGTCAAACTATGAGTCACGTTTGAAGGAATGAATGAGGTAAAGAAGCATAGAATAAGTCTTTCAGTTCATCAATACGAAACTATTGGCATGAAATAGGGAGAGACTATAGGCGAATTCTTCGAATGCTTCAACAACATCATCACAGCCTTAAAGAACTTAAGAAAGATATAACCCAATGAAGAGCTCGTAACCAAGATTCTGAGGTCACTACTAAAGGAATGGAGACCTAAGGTGACAACTCTAGAAATGCCAAAGGATTTAGACACTATTAGACTCAACTGGCTATGAGAAAATCTAATGATCCATGAAACCAAGCTTTGGTGAGATGAAGGATCCTTCTATAGAAAAGGAATGACACTAAATGCAACTAACGAATCAAATGGTGATGAAAGTGACACTGAGTTGCAAATAGATGGAGATGACGAGTTCAACTTTATGGTTAGAAAATATGCCTACTTCTACAAAAAGAAAATGATGAAGAAAAAAGTAGGAAACAGAAAAGATGGAAACTACAGGTTCTTATCAAAAGGCAGCAGCAGTAATAACAATACACAAAATAATCAAATCATATATTATCACTACAAGAAGCCTGGACAATAAGAATAGAATGACCTCTTCTTCAAAGGGACAAGTTAGAGAACATAAAATCCAGAAAGCAAGGGATGATAGCAGCCTGGTCACATGAGGATTCTGAAAACTTTAAAGAAGAAGAGCCAGAAGAAGTTGACAATATTTGCTTCATAGTTGAATCAGAAGATGATGAGGCATATCATTCTGAATCTAATATTGAAGTTGACGAATTGAAAAATGCATATCATGAATTATATTATTAGTAAAAAATGTTGACAGTGAAGTGTTTCAAAGAAGTTGAGAAGTCTAAGAGCAATAATGAATCTTTAAAGAGTAAGATTAAATCATTGGAATTTGAGAATCAGACTTTGCGACTGGAAACATGCCTCTTGAGGTTGACTACAAGCAAAAGGTTTTTGAAAAAACCTCTGGAAAAAAGAGTAGCTAAGTTGGAAAATACTCTACTAAAAAATGATTATGATAAGGTAAGACAGTTAGAAGAAAAAGTAGATGCCTTAGAACTTGAAAAGGAGAAAAGTACTAGAAAGATCTTATCTCTAGAAAAAGATCTGGAAAATTTTGTTGATGGAAGGAAGAAAAAGGGTACTACATCACTTCAATTTGACGTGATTACAAAGGAGAATTTGATAATAAAAAGTTTGAAGAATTTTGTGACAGTAACGATATAACTCACAACTTCTCTTGTCCAAGGATGCCTTAACAAAATGGAGTTATAGAGAGAAATAACAAAACTTTTGTTGATATGGATAGGGTCATGCTATGTGAAAGTGGACTACCTCATAGATACTGGGTAGAAGCAGTATCCAAGGCATGTCATGTATTTAATAGATGTTTTATAAGACCAATTCTAAAAAGGCCCTTCTATGAGATGTGGAAAGGAAGAAAACTAAATGTTGCTTACTTTCGAGCATTTGGCTGCAAGTTTTTCGTTCTAAATAATAGGAAAGACAACTTTAGAAAGTTCAATGCGAGATCAGACAAAGTTATTTTCTTGGGTTACACTACTGCTAGTAAAGGATTCAGAGCATATAATAAAAGAACATAGAAGATAGAAAAATCGATATATATGGTATTTGATGAAGCACTACCTTCGACAACAGTAACTGACTCAAATGATGAAAGGCATCCATTGGTATCTAAAAATACATTGAAGAATCAAACTACCCCTATAATACCTTCAGAATTAAAAAATCAAGAAGGCCTCTCTGAAGCTAAAACAGAGCAGGCTCCTTCATCTTAGCAGGAGCTTATGCAACGAAAATCACCAAGAGAACCTTGATACACATCAATATATTCTGGGAGATTCCTCTTAAAGTTTAAGATCAATATCATCATTCAAGAAAAAATTTGTTACTCTCATCTTACAAATAGAACCAAAGACAGTTGAATAGGCCCTTACTAAAGAAAACTGGGTTTTAACCATGAAAGACAAACTGAATCAATTTGACAAAAACAAAGTCTGGAATCTAGTACCTTGTCCTTAAAACAAGTCAATCATTAGGACTCAGTGAGTATTTCGAAACAAGCTTAATGAAAATGGTAAGGTGGTAAGAAACAAAGCCAGACTTGTATCTTAAGGTTACAATCAACAAGAAGATTATGTAGGTGATAAAGTCGATCGAAAAGGCACAAGTGGTCACTATCAATTTCTTAGAGGATGTCTAGTATCTTGGTCCTGCAAGAAGAAAAATTACATAACACTTTCAACGACTGAAGTAAAATACATAACAGTTGCCAGCTGTTGTGCTCAAATCTTATGGATGAAGCATCAATTGCAGGATTTTTTTCTAAACTTTTCTCATATTTCTATATTATGTGATAATACTAGTGCTGTAAATCTTTCTAAAAATCCTGTGCATCATTCTAGGACTAAGCATATATAAATCAAATACCATTTTTTAGAGATAATGTTTTAGAAGGAACCATTGATCTTTTGCATGTTAATACTGAGAATCAACTAACTGACATTTTCACCAAGTCAATATGTGAAGATAGATTATGCGTGTTAAGAAAAGAGCTTGGTATGTGCAAATTCTCTAATATTATTTTTGCACGAATATTCTCTGCTATTTGTCTTTACATTTCATTTAACAGGCTCCTTTTGTTCTGATTCCTTAGAACTCTCTCTCAGTTTAGAGGCTCCTTAGAGTTTAGAAGGCCCCTTTTAGTTTAAAAGCCTCCTTTTAGGTTAGTAGGTTTCTTCTAGTTTAGAAGGATCCTCTTCTTTTTAGAAGGTTTCTCTCAGGTTGACATTCTAAGTGACACGAGTCCTAAAAATAGGGAGTCATTAGTGGTGTTGTTTTAGCCTTTTCAAAAATACGCGCACAATTTGATAACTCTACGTACACATCTATCAAAAGATACATAACCAATTTCACCTCCTCTTTTGGATTATACATTTACTCATCCTTTCACGAGATCAATGCTCAGGAATCACTTAGTATACCCTAAGCAAATTTCTCTCGTCTCTGTCATTCTCATCTATGCCTCTTATTCTCTCTGCATCCTAATTCTCTGCATTCTTATTGCCTCCTGTTTTCTTCAAACTTCACCAAACTCTTCTACAATGGCATGAACTAGATCAAAAGGACAAAAGAAAACTCTAACTTCTATTGATAGTCATGGTAAAACTCATGTTACTAAACCCATCTCCTTTAAGACCCAAGTATTAGAAGTGTACTGGGTTATAAACATTCATGATTCAAATGAAGAACATTCTCAATTTATTAGACAACCATGAAATAGAGGAAGTCTTGCAAAGCAAGCCAAGAAATTTTCTAAACAAAAAGAAAACCCTGATGTTGAAAAGAAAGAGGAAGAAGAATCTAGAAAAAGAAAAAGAGAAGGAATAAAGAAGGGAAAAGCGCATATGACTGAAGAAACTATTGATAGAAATAAGATATTTCATGAAGAGATGATTCCTAAATAAAAAAGGGGCAAAGAAGATAAAAACATAGCTACACAAAAAGGAAAGACATCAATTCCATAAAAAATGTTTCAATCAACGAAATCTGAAGCTCACTATAAAATGTAGTACAAGAAACGAAAGATGGTTGCTGGGCAAATTTTGCCTCCCCTGATGTTTGACTACATAGGTATAGTTATCTCTCCTTACTTTGTTGCCATTGGTTGGGAAAATTATTTCAAATTAGATGAGACAGTTTGTGAAGAGCTAGTCAGGATATTCTACATACACATAAAAAAGGGAGAAATTAATGGAAAGCTAACCATTGTCTCATAGGTGCATGAATGTGAAATTTTAATTTCTAAAGAAATCTTAGGAGATATACTGGAAGTAGCTCCTATAGGGAGAACTAATTTTCCTTGTCACAAGTGGGATGTTGATGATTTGGAGTTAGTTGAAGTTGTCAAATCTATTTGCCTTCATGAGGAGAACACCCAAGATGGGTGACCTCTAGAATAAGTAATTAGACTTAATACCATGATGCCTTGCATCACTTTCAACTACTTCAATTTTTCCCAGAAGTAGCTCAGTTGAAAGCTGCAATCTACTAGACACCTATGTGGTGTATAATTTGCTGAAAGAAGATAGAATGAATCTTCCAGCTATGAAATCATAAGAATACCACCAGTTGCCTACCTTGTGGGATGTTGCTTATTAAGATTTTCAACAATTATGGAGTTCTTTTTGCAAATTTGAATTGGTATGCATCGGATAAGTTTCACCCTTTCATTCCCTATCAATTTGGATACAGATTGCAAAACAATGTCTGGGTATAAAAGATTTAAAAGAGTAGCAGAAAACTTAGATCTTGCTCCAAACTAGCAAACTCTTATCCCTCCTCAAGATGAAAATAGTGTAAATCTTCAACAACAACTAAAGGATATTCAAGCTAATTAAGCACAGATGCGAGAACAAATAGATAGCATGTAAAATCAGCTTCTTGACATGCAAATTCTGATAAGAATCTTTAAATCCCTTCATTAACTCTAATGCTATTCTTCTTTGCCTGGCTTATTAAACTTGTTTTATTTCACTTCCTCCCTATACTCTTTTGTTATTTTTGGTAATGACAAAGGGGGAGAGTTTATGTTGATATATATATTTTTGCATATATGATGATATATTTCTCAATGTTGCTCAATGCATATTTCTCAATGCTACCTCGATTATATATGTGATTAATTCCATTTTTGAAATTGTGAAAATCTATGATATATAAATGATAGATTCCTTTCTTAAGAGACAGGTTCCTTCTGATTATGTCTGAACATAAAAAAGTCACAAGTATCTTTCAAAATCATCTCTTATCTCTTTGAATTTTGAAAAATATATCTATTATTGCTTGTCATCATCAAAAAGGGGGAGATTGTTAAGCTCAAGTTTTATTATTTAATGATTTTGATGATAATGACATAATATTTCAAAATTCAAACTGGATTTATTTCCTTTTATTATTAGCAGGTTAATTCTTAAAAGAAAATAAAATCATAAGTATGCTTCCTTTCTTATTGGAACCTTCTGTATAAACTTACCTTACTAGAAATGGTTTATCCAAAAGGATCCTACTAATTATAAAGGTCGTACATTAGCTGCGTGATCATTGGAAGAATTTTAGCAAAGACAAATGTCAAAATTATTCATATTCAAATAGATTCAGTTGACTAAGGATGCAAGTGAAGCAACGACTAGTTGAAGGAAATGCCCATTTAAGGAAGAGCCAATGCAACTGTGAACAAGCATAACTAAACGATATAGAAGCTTACAAAGCTATATTGTCAAAATTCATCAAAAGCATATACATTCTTGAAAGTGATATCTTTGTAAAAATTTTCTTGTGCTTTAAAAAGTGAAATACTATTGTGAGAGATCACTAAAGCTCATATCGAGTAATTCTCATTTTTATTTGAGAGCTTGTAGAGGCTAGTGAAATACTACTAGTGTGGAAGGTTGAAATACCTTAAAAAATATTAACTTGTGAGCCTGGAGAGGCTCATCAAATTACTACTTGATTTTATAGTGAAACACTTAAGTTGGATACTTAAGAACTGGATGTAGGCTTGGGTTGTTAGCCGAATCAGTATAAATTGACTACGGCCTTCTCTCTATTCTCTTGACTTTCAAATTTCTAGATTATATTATGCATTTGTTTATTTCAATAAAAAGGTTCCTTCACTTTATAACAGGCTCTTTATGTTTTCAACTTGTAAGAGGTTCTTTTCAGTTTCAACAGGTGCCTTCTGTTTTAAATTGTTTTTAACAGAACTCTTTATTTAGTAGAGTCTTGTCATTTGACGAGCTTTTTATCGCTCAACAGTCTCTTTCCATTTAAATAGGAATCTATCCAATAGGCTCCTACTGTTTTAATTATAGACAGGCTCTTGTCATTTCTTTATGAACCGAAAGTAACTTGAAAAAAAAATTTAGTTACACACAATTCAGCCTCCTTTTGCATGTATTTGTTTTATCAGTTATAACCCAAACAAAAACACCTGAAAAGTAGGTTTTATGCATATCAAAAGAAAGAAACAAGAACGATGTTTGTAAGACTAGTTAGTTGAATAAAGAATGATGTGATCAAGACAAATTCCGTTTCTTTTTGGGGCACAAACAAGACCACTACGATGCTAACTAAAAGCGCTAAGCCAAAAACAAGACCATTACGATACTAATTATTAGACACGTTCTGCCAAAAATTTAATAGCATCCTAAGAAATGAATGAACCAAAAACACTACATTTTCTATTTATATAAATTAACTCTATTTATTTTCCAAGATACAAATAAGACCACTTCGATGCCAATTAAAAGCATGGACGACACTGCGTTATTCTTTGTAAGGTAAGCATTTTATGTTTAATATAATCGCCAAACTTTTGACGTGCACCTTTAGAGGATTTAGAATATTTCAAACCTATATCAATGGCACCACATAAGATTGCAACTGCCAAAATCTATGAATTTCGAGTATAAGAATTAATAAATAGAAAACAATCATTGCAAGGTGTAAAAGATTGAAGTAAGAAAAAAGAAATAACTACGTAAGGAATAAGGACATGACAACAGTGAAGCAAGTTTACACAAGTTCTAATTATCCATATACAAAGTTAGGAAGAGATATGCAACCAAATATTCTATGAATAGTGATCATTTTTTCATAAAAACTAGACGTTAGAACATCAAAATGAATGTTCCTAATGGAAGTTTCAATAACACCAAGTTTTGAAACCTTGGGTTACACCAACTACCTCAAGAACTATAGTAATAGCTTCACAAAGCCGATTTATAATTTTTAAAACCACTCTGACTCTCACAAAACAATATCATCACCAGGACAAAGAAGAATTACTTACAGATATATTAAATAAATATCACTAAACACATTATTTGCAAATTTGTTAAAACTTTTCCAGTAAATAAAAATTAGTTGCAAAATATTCAATCTACTAATCGAAATTGCATAACCAGAATCTAGTTTAGGGTTAATGAGGCCATAATAGGAAGCACATAGCCAAAAATTTCATATGGAGAAAGCAACACAAATAGAGACTCTTAATTTATACAAGAATGGTGGTGTCAAAGTAACCAATCATGTAATCAAAAATCAACATGTAGAAGGCTTTTAAGATCAAAGAACAATGGAATTGCTTTACTTGAGCTCCAAAAATAGTAGAAAATCCTTTTATTTTTTAAAAAAGTGGAGAATTAGAATGAAAAATAGCAAGAACTTGTAATCGCATGTTAATAGAAGTTCATAAGGCATTTCTTTACATATTTCAAACTAGAAATAAGAAAAGGTAAGAAAAGAGCAAACCTCATATGAAATTTCGACGATGAAGCGAGTGATCTGAGTAACGAAATCTTGAAAATTCCTCGTTTATTGATGACGGTACCAAAGGCAGTGTTTAAAGGTGGAAGAGTGAATTAGAGAGAAGAATGTATTACTCAAATTTTTTGCTTGCTTAAAATGGTTAGGATAAGAGATATTTACAGGGAACTTAGGATTACCCTAGAATTACTACTTTAGTGCCCAACAATTTTTCACCCAACTAACTTATTAAATACCCAACAACTTTCTACCCTACTAACCTATTAAATGCTTTCTAGAAAATATCTAGATCTCTAGACATTATCTACTCACAAGAATATTCTAGAAATAAATCCTAGCCATACATTGTAATTCTAGAATAAAAAGATATTTTTCAAGAGAATTCTAGAAACTCCAAAATTCAAATTATACTATGCCTGTTTTCAAGGGAAGTTTAGAAACTCCAAAGTTCAAATTATATTTTTAACAGATAGATCAAGTAATGAAACTTATTGCTGATTTGGTTTTCACATTTTCAAACTTATCTTCTATTTTCTTCTTGGAAAAATAAGAAACTTTACCATAAGATCTCATTTCATGAATAACTCTTCTTTAGAAAGCTTAGGTTGGACTAGTGATTTGGATCTAGATATTTTGTATGAGCAATCTGACACTAATTGTTATCAACACTCCCTCTGCTGGATATATTTGAGAGTGAACAGAAATTTTACTAGAAGCGAAGCCTACGAAATAGAGATAACCTTATTTATAGGTTAAGAGATGAGAATTCATATGGTCACGTTTGGATTGACCCTGTTTGTTGACCGCATAGGCTTTCATTTTTGGTTGACTTTAATTGTTGAATTGTAAAAATAATTTTTAAAAAATAAATAATACAGAAAATAATATATTCACTTAATAATTATACCTTGACTAACATATTGTATTTCTATTTTCGTGTGATTAGTTATGATTTCGAAAACTCAAGATATTTTTTTCATATATAACTTTTTTTCTCCCTCAAATAGTACAAAGGGTATAATATATGCATAAAACTATTTCTTTATATATATAATATGATATATAATTTAAAATATTAATACTTTAATTGTTGTTAATTATGACAAAGTTTGTCTATTCAAGTCTAACGTAACTCGATTTGACTCTAGTTGACTGATTTTAGGTCTTATTTAGTTTTTAAAATAATTTTAGGTTTCAAGTCGAGCTCATACTATCATCCAACCTAATCCAAGTTTTAAAATTTTAAAAAGAAAATAATGTTATTTTTATTTCAAAAATAAATAACATATTTAATTGAGTTTGGTTTGGGATTGATTATGCTTCGACTCAGACTAGAAGCCTTAGGTTAGGCACGAGCTTAAATACAAAATTTCAAGAAAGGCTTGGGCCTAGTTGGGTCTAAGTTTGACATGATCCATTATCACCCTTATGGCCTATTTAGTTGATTGGAATAACTATTCTATTACTGATATATTCTTGATAATTAGTTATTCCTTTGTTTGGTTAGAAAAAAACACACAGAATAACTAATACCAAGTTTAGTTATTCCTTGACTTTGGGGAATAACTAAAGTCATCTCTCCCTATCTTTATGTATTTTAAGCACGACGGGAATAAATGTCATTTGTTCAGGAAAAAAATATCCTTCTCTATAGCAAAAGAAAGGCTAGTCCATCTCCAAGCTTCAAGCGATTCTTTTCTCCAGAAGCTTCATTTTCACTCTATCTTTAAGTGCCTATAGCCTTCGATCGTCTATCCCTCTTTTCTGGGTAAGTTAAAATTGTTCTTTCCTAATAAGTTCTGTTCCTCTCTTCGATTTTCACCACTTATATTCAGGAAGCACCCCATATCTCCAATTTTGTTACCAATTTTGGATTATTTTCTCTCACAAAGATCTCAACCTTCTAAGATTTATTTACTTAAAGGAGAGTGGAGTGTGTGTGAAGTGTGTTTGAGAAGTAGCTAAGGTTGTTTCTATTCATGGGGTTTGTATAATCTTGCTCTTAGCCTCTAGCTAGTTAGTCAAATATGTTTTGTAATGAAGGTGCTTTATTTTGTTTTAGTGGCTACTCTACCCTATAGCTCTCATAGCAAATCCGTGAGTTCTTTTGTGCTTTGATCTTGCATTATTTGTGTTCCTCTAGTTTTTTCTTGCTTTTGAATTCAACTCCAATAGATATTACTACTTGTATCTTTATGGGTCTACTTGGATCTGGTGAAATCTTTTAGGCCAAGAAAATTGAATGTCAGAAGTTTGAAAATTTATAACTAGTTGGCTTAAAAATTCATTTGTACATATGTAATTGCAAACTCCTTCTTTGGTGCTAATGATTCTGTCATCTGCATATATGTAATTGCAATCTTTAGATAGGAACCAGGATTAATGGTTTTTTCAGTTTAATCAACTACATAGTTAGGCTTTAGTGGTTGGAAAATAGGGTTAAAGTTATTAATTTTGACCATATCTAAGACCTCGTTCACACTACTAAGTTCCACTTAAAACTTTTCAAGCTTACTTCTATTTCCTCTAAGAAATATACGAGCATTTGGCTTTTAGGAATTTGATTGAAATTGGCTTAATGTTGAAGTGTAGAAATATTTTAATGGACATTTGATTAAAAGTAGTTGGATTTTTATTGCATGTGAATTCTTGTCAAAAAGGAATGTGATAGTTGAAATTGGTTTCATGTTAAAGTATAGAAATATTTTATTGGACATTTGATTAGAAGTAGTTGGATTTTTATTGCATGCGAATTCTTATCGAAAAGGAATGTGATAGTTGGATTGGTAAATTATTGGGCAAACTTTAGAGTGATCTTATAAGCATGCCTAGTAATATATGGATATTTTAAACTATCAAATAAAAATAGACGTTGATTGAATTGACAAACCTAAGAATTATCTCAATTTAATTCATTTTGTATATGTTACATCATGACCTCTTTATGACTTATTGAGTATATCTCTTAAAATTAGATACAACTTTATTTTTGGATATGTATTTAGGTGAGCTTTGGGTATACATTTAAATTAGGATGAGAGCTACACATAGACATAATCCCTATTTAAATTATGGAAGCTTGTAGATACAGTTCCTAATCTTTTTTAATATTAATATATGTTTTTTCTATTTAAACTAACAAGTGTTTGCTTATGTATTTTTATATTTGTTAATAACTTTTATGTAAAAAGTCAAAAATATGACATTTTAGATAATGTGACTTTGAATTAGCATTTTTGATAAATTAGGCTTCTGGGCGTTTGAGACAGTGCTGCTTTTTAATATTGGATATGGAAGGCTTAGTTAAGGAGTACTGAACAACTTAGAATCTTTATAGGGTTTGTTGAATTGTAGATCCAAGTCAATTATGCATTGTGTTGTTTCCTTCTTGGTTTTTAGTTTAGTAAAGTTTTATACATGTGAGAGAACTTTTCTGTTACCATTCCTAGCTAGTCTGGTGTAGGAACTGACTCTTTCTCTATGCTATTTTCAGTACTAAACTATACTGTCTCTTATGCCTTATAGCCTGGTTTAATTGGAAATTTCTGATTGGTTCTCAAGTTAATTTTTACAGGTATTATGTTATAACAATGGAGCATAGTGAATATGAGTAACGTTTCTTGAAAAATTTGAATGCCTATGATCGAGAAGTTCTAACATATAATGGTTACACTTACCTTATTTGCTTTGTATGCTTTTGTAATTCCTCGTTTTCCTTAAGTAGGTTTTGGGTTATTTAAGTTAGGGTGTTATTTAAACTATTTGTTTGGATTTTGGTTTTTATATTCTATAATTCCCTCCTTTTAACTCTGGAAATATTTTCTTAAAAAATTAGGTGATTTTAATCAAGAACAGTAAGTATTTCATATTTGGGCATTGACAGGGCGTGTCGAGTGCACTTCAAAATTTACCTAACTTTATATACCAAAAACTTGTAGATGTGGTGAGTCGGGATCGTATCTATAGGAAATGTTTGGTTAATTCTCACAATGAAAATAATTGATGTAAAAGAAATAAAACATGGGGGTTTTAGGTAGATGCAATTGAGATAACAAAATAAAATTAAACTAACGTAAACAATTTAATCAAAATAGTTAAAAATGACGAGTGATAAATGAGTGTGAAACTTGGTTCTTTGGTTTAACCTCGACCTACACACATTTTAACATATATCATTGCATTATTGTCCTCACACCTCTTTCCGAACTATTGGTCATGAATTAACAATAAGCTTTGTTAATATCAGTTTTTCCTTAGGTAATAGTTAATTAAAACAAGCTCTTTACACCCTAACTATTGGGAAACTTAGAACAAGCTCTCTAAATTTATCCAGACAATTGCATTATGAGTGAGAAAAACGACCAATCTAAGCCATAATCGCACAAGCTCAGATTATTTAACTTATGCTACGTTATCCTTAACTATTCAACACCATTAGTTGCCACATATGACCTTTAATATGACTATTACGTATCGTATTCAAGTTATAGTAATGGGTTTTCATAAAAAAACGATTCAATAGAACATCAAAAGCATTCTTACACAATATCCAATCATTAATATCATGATCACATAAATAATCCAAAAAGAGGGAAAAATAATACACAATGATACTATGCTTAATGTGCTCCTCGACAACGGTTGTACCTCCAAACTGACATCAGGAAGGTTAGCCCTCCATCTTCTCCATCAACCTCTAAGAATCAGCCATGAATCCTTTGTTGGTGTTGAAAACGAAGAGAAAATTACAAAGAATGTAGGTTTTTCACTTCTGTCCCCAGAGTTGCTCTTTTGACTGTCAAAACATTACCTTTTATAGTTAAAAACTAGGGATAAATGGACAACTGGTCCTTTCTCATGCCCATAAGTGACTTCTTACGGGTGTGAGAAGGGCCTAATGGGTATGAGATGCTATGTCACACCAGTGAGTAGCTTCTCCCAAATGTGAGAGGCTTCTCACAATCGTGAGAAGCATTCCATGGGCGTGAGATGAGTCTCACAGCCATACAATCCCTTCTAAGGTCATGAACCATCTAATGTATTCTTCTTCTTTGTATTTTCAACATATATCTCATCTTTCTTGGCATTTTATTTTCTTATTTTGCTTTTAATCTTCTTCTTCTTGCTCTATGAAGATAAGTGAGTGTGAATCTTCAGAAAATGGCTCAAATATAATGCTTTCGACTCACTTTAACTTCTTCGCTTCTGAATTGTATCTAAAATCAAATATGAGATAAAGTGAGTATCCTAAGCATTTTAAGGCATTAATCACTAAGTGTAGTAGGTTAAATGAATCAACATTTAAGAACATATCAAGTTCCCCCAAACTTAGCTTAAATCAAAATCACAAACCAAAACTTTTACACATTTTCCATATTTCCTAAAAGTAGATAATCATAAGTAAAGATGAATGACTTTTGAAACCTATAATAATAAGTCAACATTAAAATCCTCTACTCATGATCAATTAACATTCATTACCCTTAGAAATTGAGTAATCTAAAGGTGGACTTGGATAAAAGTTGTTTAAATAAGATTTTTCCACTAGTACACTTAAACACCATTTATGATTGTAACAATCCACAACTTTGCATATCATTTCATTTCTCCAGCACTAAAAGTCACATGCATAATCATGAATCAAAGGATTTTTATAGGGTTATAATCTGGGCAAGGGTAAGGTAAGATGTATTTTGGGTAATGTAGCATAAAAGCCATCAAGCTAATGAAGCAAAAGTAACACTTAATGACATATCAACTGCACAAGTTAACATTCATTCAAAACTGGGTATTGTTAGCTATGATGAATGCAACAATTATAATTCATAACTCAATTCATCTCTCACACCATAAACCACATGAACATAACAAAAAGAGTGATCCATCCAAAACAACATCTACCTTATATGAAATATACAAATCACCCATTCAATAAAATTTAAGGAGGAGAAACTAGTAATTAACAACTTTTCAAAATAATCGTATTTCTTTCTTGATACTTTTATTCTAACTCACAAATTATTATTTATTTATTTATTTTCTTTTCTCTTTTTTTCCAAATATAATGGTGAAAGAAGCTACATCAACATGGGAATTCATAACATAGCATTATAACAAATATAACTAACCCATACGTATGCACACTCCCTCACTTAGGCTTTTATACAATCACAGTCATCAACAATTAACAAATGCTCCACTAGCTTTAGGGCTTGGGTAAGATATTTGATTAGGTTTAAAAGCATTTAATTCGGTTTATACAAAAGGAAAGGCTAATAAAGCTCAAAGGGGGTTAACAAAGGAAAATTCATATGAATGGATAGGTTATTTGGCTAATGTAGCTCGTAAACAACAAAGAATGCCTAATCATTTTCATGATAGTGCCTGTGATAAAAATGTGGTCATGAAAGTCAAAGTAAAGTCAGGATGTAAATGTCATGAAGGTCACACATAGCAAAAAACAGTGAGACTGATATTGATGTGTCAACCTAATATAGCTCAAAATCTCACTGGTTTTTTTATCTACCACTAGTCACCACTCTTTTAAGGATAATGCACATTAATTAATCACAAGAGCAAAAGTACATGATAAAGTTGCCATGTATTTTTCTAGTCAATTCTCACTCTAATTATGACTATATAATCTTAAAAGTAATAAAAATAAGAAAAATTTTAATTTTGTTTGTTTGATATTGAAAATCATCTAAGAGGCCATATAAGCAACAATTAATCTCAAAGATGTGTGCACAAAAACTAATATCCCACCCCCACACTTAAAACTTACATTATCCTCAATGTAACATCGAATGCAAGAAATGGAGCATTTAAAGAAAATAACAAATGTAAAAATGTAAAAAAACATAAATTGACTTCTCTTGTGTTCATCCTAAACAACGCCTTTGTTTATTATTATTGGTTCAACTCCCTGTTGCTTGCTTCAAGTGACACCAATCCTGTCTTCTAGCATCAACACTTCCAAATTCTCCATTTGGAAGCCTTCATAATACGACTTCAAGAGATGACCATTCACTTTAAATATCTTATCAATTTTCAAACTCCGTATCTCTATTACATGAAAAGGAAAGAAATGAGTAACAACAAATGGACCAACCCAATAGGAACATAACTTACTTGGGAATGATTTGAGTCTGGAGTGATATAGCAACACTTTCTGACCCACAATGAAGCTTTTCCTTGAAATCATCTTTTCATGAAAAGCCTTCGTCTTCTTTGTATATATCATTGTGTTGTCGTAGGAGTCATTCCTCATCTCTTCCAAATCTTGGGCTACAACTTCCTATACACACCCCTATAATCCAAATTCATGTTGCATCTTTTTATAGCCCAATATGCCTTATGTTGCAATTCCACCAGAATGTGACACGGCTTCTCGAACACCAGTCTATACGGAGACATGCAATTGGTTTTTTATAAGTTGTTCTATAAGCCCGTAGTGCGTCGTCTAGTCTTACACTCCAATCTTTTCCATTGGGCTACATTGTTTTCCCCAGGATCAACTTGATTTCTTAATTTGAAACTGTTAGTAATGTGCCCTAGGCCAATGGATATTTGTGATTCATGTATTAACATTATGATTTGTTAATAATATATTATG
>JANQBM010000221.1:23774854-23787409 GCA_025594535.1 Erythroxylum domingense
GATTTGTAATTAAAGCTATGTATGAACTTCATTTTGATTTGGAAATGAATGAAGAATTGAAGAAGTTTCCAATATGTTTGTGCTTAGTCATCTTGTAGTTGTACATTTCTTATTTCGAGTCTTCCGTAGGTGTAGAAATTGTGTTTTGCCTTCAAGGGGAAAACTAGATCGATATAGGTTGAATTAGACAAAGTTGTCTTCTTGGAAGTTGTAGATTATCTTTCTAGATTTTCAATGCTATATAGTACGAAATATTTGGATATCAGAGTTGAGAGTTATGGTTATTAGAAGTTTGTGATGCTGGATAGTTGCATTGGTTTGAACTTTTAACCCCTTATAGAGGTAAAATTTTGAGGTCCTCATGGAAGTTGTAGATCTAGAAGTCCTCTTCAACACGGTCTTTGAACGACCTTAATCTAATACTTGTAGTAGAAGTTATGCCCTTTTTACCAAGACAGGTCGGAGGAAGAAAAGAGAGAAGGGGAAACTCGCGATCGTGATTAGTTGTGATCGCGACGTTGCGGGCGGGCGCGCCAGGTCGCAATCGCAGGTCCTTTCCTCCAGCCTGAACATGTTTCACTCTTTTGACCATAACTTTGTCGTACAACCTCCAAATGACCTGATTTTTGAAGCATTGGATTACTAACACATTATTATATCTCTCAAAAAAAATTTATTGCCTTTTTTATTAATTTGAAAAATATTGATTGAATCAAAGTGAGGGGATGGGTTGGAAGAGTGTGAGTTGGATATTTTTACTGAACATGCTTCAGTATTTTGATGATATCTTAATTTGTAGAGCTCCAATTGGGATGATTCTTGTCTATAAATAAAATAGAGACATAGAGCCAAAAGTTTCGGAATAAATAAAATTTTAATTCTGTCTCTAAGACTTTCAATTTCAGGATGGAAGTTGAGTATA
The DNA here is from genome assembly GCA_025594535.1 of Erythroxylum domingense. Classification (NCBI taxonomy): domain Eukaryota; kingdom Viridiplantae; phylum Streptophyta; class Magnoliopsida; order Malpighiales; family Erythroxylaceae; genus Erythroxylum; species Erythroxylum domingense. The sequence continues at coordinate 23,775,777 of JANQBM010000221.1, forward strand.
GTGTACTACTTTAGTATAACAATAGTCCGAAAATGTTTGGGCTTTAACTTTTAGATTTCTGAACCAAATGGAATGATTTTGGTGTCATTAGAAACTTAAGACAATGGGGAACAAATGTTCTGAAGAAATCAATTTGAAATTCCAATTTGAGTTTTCCCAAAATCTATCTTGAATTTGAAGAAATGAGTTTGCCCACGTTTTTATGACTCCGAATTTTGGGCTCCAGAAACGGGGTCCAACAATACGTACATTTTAACATATATCATTGTATCATCATCCTCACATCTCTTTCCGTACTATTGGTCATGAATTAACAATAAGCTCTGTTAATCCTAATTTTTCCTTAGGTCATAGTTAATTAAAACAAGTTCTTTAATTGACCCTAACTATTGAGAAACTTAGAACAAGCTCTCTAAGTTTATTTGCACAGTTGCATTACAAGTGAGAAAAATGGACCAATCTAAGTAATAATCACACAAACTCAGATTATTTAACTTATGCTACATTATCCCTAACAATTCAACACTGTTAGTTACCACATACGAGCTTTAACACAACTATTATGTATTGTATTCAAGTTTTAGAGATGGGTTTTCATGAAAAACAATTCAATAGAGCATCAAAAGCATTTTTACACAATACCCAAATATTAATCTCAAGATAATGTAAACAATTTGAAAAGTGGGAAAGAAAATGATACACAATGATACTATGCTTAATGTGCTCCTCAATGTCGGTTGCACTTCTAAACCGATATCGAAAAGGTTAGCCCTCCATCTTCTCCATCAACCTCTAAGAATCAACCATGAATCCTCTATTGGTGTTGGAAACCGAGAGAAAATGATGAAGAATACAGGTTTTTTTATTGTGTCCCCAGAGTTGCTCTTTTGGCCATCACAACATTACCTTTTATAGTTAAGAACTAGGGTTAAATGGATAGCTGGCCCTTTCTCATGCCCATATGTCACACTCGTAAGTAGCTTGTCATGACTATATGAGTCTTCTCACGGCACGGTTGTGACATGCTTAGTCATACCTATGAGTAGCTTCTCACGGCCGTGAGAGGCTTCTCACAGTTGATAGAAGCATTGTATGGGTGTGAGATAAGTCTCACGCCCATGTAATCCCTTTTAAAGCCATTAACCATCTCATGTATTCTTTTTCTTTGTATTTTCAACATATATCTCATCTTTCTTGACAATTTCTTGTCTTCTCTTGCTTTCAATCTCTTCTTCTTAATCTATAAAGACAAATGAGTGTGAATCTTCGAAAAATGGCTCAAATATAACGCTTTTAACTCACTTCAACTTCTTTGCTTCTGAATTGTACCTAAAATCAAATATGAGCTAAAGTGAGTATCCTAAGCATTTTAAGGTATTAATCACTAAGTGTAGTAGATTAAATGAATCAACATTTAAGTACATATCAAGCATTATCTGTCAAGGTATCTTTTATTCTTTTTTGTCTCTTACTTTACTTTATGCCATCAATAGTTTTGAATTATTTCATGGTTGTTCTCTTACATCATACCTTTTTTGAAGAAATTTATGTAAATACATTAGAAATTTTATTTCTTACAGTCATGGCTCGTTTGAGTTTGAGTAGAAATGTTGAAAAATGAAAAATACTTGTGGTTGTCTTAACTATATGGTTGGAGATGTGTAATGCTATTAGTTGGATATTGAGTTTAATAGCATCAGAGGAATCTTTATTAGTTATAGGCCAAGGGTTTTATGTTATTTTCTTGATTTTTATGCAAATCAAGATTATGTGAGGCAAGTTGTGCATTACAATGATGAGTTATGTATTTCAATGGTTAGGATGAATATGCAAGCATTTTTTAAACTATGTGAAATGCTAGAAAGTATAGAAGGATTAAAGTCAACAAAAAACTTGCTTATTGATGAACAATTAGCAATTTTCTTACATATTATTGGGAATCATGTTAAAATGTAAGTTATTAAGAAACTTTTCAGAAGGTTAGGTAAGACAATTAGTCGGTGTTTTTATAATGTTTTAAATACAGTGATGCACTTACAAGATCTTTTATTTAGAAAACTTGGCCTATACCAATAAACTTTTCAGACCATCGGTGGAAGTGGTTTAAGGTAGATAATCACTGTATTACTTTTATAGGAAAACATAGTGTATGTGAATAAGGTTCCTCATTATTGTTTATTTCATTTGAATTGTAGAATTGCTTAGGTTCTCTAGATAGGATATATATTAGGTTTAATGTGCCAATTAAAGATAAGCCTAGATTTCAAACTCATAAAGGTGACATTGCAATAAATATGTTAGGATTGTGCACACCTGTCATACAATTTGTTTATGTTCTTCCTAGTTGGGAAGGGTTAGTAGCTGATGATCGAGTTCTTCATAATGTAATTAATAAGAGACATGGACCAAAAGTGCCTCATGGTAAGCTTTCCTATATGATATAGGAAGGTTGTTTAAAATGATGTATATGAGATAATATAAATTAAATAACTTATATAGTGATTTTTTTTATATAGGTTGCTATTACCTAATCGACGCATGTTATACAAATTATGAGGGCTTCCTTGAACCATTTAGGGGTCAAAGGTACCATTTGAATGAATGGCGTCAAGGTTACTAGCCAAGAACTCCAGAGGAATTTTTTAATATGAAACATGTAGCTACATACAATGTAATTAAGAGGTGTTTTAAGTTACTAAAAATTAGGTGGGCTATTATTAAGAGTTTATCATTTTATCCAATAAAGACACACAATCGAATTATTATAACATGTTGTTTGCTTCATAATTTTATTAGGCAGGAGATGAGTTTTGATCCTATATAGAGTGATTTAGGGGATTATTTTAACACAATTCTAGTTGTTAAGGAGGATTTTATAAATACTATTGACCCAACTAATGTTTAGACAAATTAGAGAATTGAATTGGCAAGCTAAATTTTTAATGAATGGTAAACATCTAGGCGAAATGAAAATTGACATTTTTAGTATTCTATTATGTTTGAGTGTTAAGGGGATTTATATTATTGATTCTATAAGTTGTTATCCTCTTTGTTGTTTATGTCATAAACTGTTATTGTACACTATGTTGTTCTCATAAGCTATTGATGCTTAATGATTATAAAATGAAAAAATTTTATAATTTTTTATTTTTCCTTTATTATGATGATTATTTTTTATTTGTCAATACTACTTTAATTTGCTAGATAAGTATGTCAATGAATTTTTTGTCAGTTATTGACTTTCAAAGTTCAAAAGGAACAAAAAGAAAGTGGAACTATAAAGAGGATGTTGTGCTAATTTGCTGCATGGTTGATTTGCATAATATGGGAACATATAATGATGATATTGGATATAAAGCTGGCTATCTGAATGAATTAGAAAGATTGGTAGCAAGAAAACTCCTTAATTCAAACTTAGAAGCCAAACCTCATATAGAGTCTAAGATTAAGACTTTAAAGAAAGAGTGGAGCATTGTATATGATATGGTAAGGAAAGATATAAGTGGATTTGGATGAGATAGCGAAAGGAAGATTGTCACTACTGAAGATCATTTATAAGAGTCTTACTTAAATGTAATTATTATACTTTTAACGTGTTTTAAGTATTTTGTTTAACTAATATCTTGTCATTTATATAAATTATTAATGTTGTTTTTTTCTTCCTGTTAGAATCACAAAGATGCTACTTAATTTCAAAGGAAGAGTTTTCCTTTTTATAATGAGTTAACTGGGATCTATGGAGAAGATCGTGCAATTGGAAATGACTCACAAACTGCTATGGATATTCTTAAAGAAATGGAAAGGCAAGGAGGTCTAGGTGGGATAAATGAAGGTGGTGAAGAAGAATATAAAGTTGAGCATGGTTTGCATGATATAGAAGAATCCTTTACCCAACCTTAAACATCAACTGTTGAAAGAAAAGCTCAAAATATTTCAACAAAGAGGAGAAAAAAGAATAATGATGCAGGAGAACTAAGCCATGTAAATTCAATTACTGCTGCTGTCCAAATTGTTGGGTGATAACATAAAAGAGGTGAGAAAAGAATTGTGTAAAAGTAGTATGACCGAAATGATTATTCAACAAAGAGTTGAAGAGTTAGATGGTGTATTGGGTGAGATAGAGGGATTGACTGATGATGAAAGGGATACTGATCATCCTGGTAAAATTCTTGTATTTTTCAATCTTGTGCCTTCTTGAAGACTTGGGTGGGTGAGAAGGTTTCTTGTCACATATTAAAGATTATGCTGAGGTTTAAATATTTTTTATATTTATTTAAAACAGAGTTGAAACTTTTTTTTGTTCAATTAAATAACTTTCTAGTCATTTAAAGCCCGAGGTTAAGTTTATTTTCAATACCGTTCCAATGTCATTTTATACTATAATTGAGACTGTATATAATGAATGCTAACATGATTCGGATCAAATTCACGAAGTATATAAAGGAAAAATTAACCACTGCATAATTTGCATCATGATGGATAATAATGAAGATTTACATTAAGATGGATATTAACAAAAACTGACATCCAAATATTAAGAAGGAACATAGATAATAAAACCATGTAGCCAACATATATAGCAGCATTAACTATGTAACAATTGTCATTCTTATCCCCCATCTCTACAACATATACACCGCTTGAGCATATCAATCCGCCATCAACAACTTCAACATTCATAATCTTGCCATTGTAGTAGACAGGATAGAAAGAGAATAGATTAAAAAAATGTTCAACTGATTAAATTGTTTAGTAGCAGAACACCATAATTGGCTAGAAAATGATGGATTAAATTGTAGTCAAAATGTTGGAAAGCCATTTGATAATTTTATAAAAATATATGTATTAACTAGAAAAAGAACGAACAACTCTTAAAGATTAAGGAATGCAATATGTAAGGTGTCCAATAATAATAATAATAATAATACTTCTTGTAGTAGTAGTAGTAGTAGTAGTAATGTAATTAGTGGGTATTATAATGGATATTTTGATATTTTTATTAATTATTCTTTTTTCATTCCAAATTTATGTTTTCAAACTAAACATTGATATTATATCATCATTAAAAATTTGTAGGAATAAAGCAAACTAAAATAATACCTATTTTATTTCATTCCTCATCTATTTTATTCATAAGAATAACTATTTTATTTCTTATCTATTCCAGCAGGTGAGTCGAACACCCTGTTAATTATTGTTTAAAGTCACAACAATAATTAATTATTACTTATATTTAATTTTATTGTTAATATATTTTTAAGTATATGATAGCAAATTATTATTACCATTGCCAATTAATATTATTAAAGGCAATGTTTTGAAATATGACGCATTATATTAATTTTAAGCAACACATTTAGAAATGTTACGAAAAGAATGTTGCATAAAGCTTTTTTTTTTTGTTTGTTATAGTGTTTCACTCAGAGAGCATATATTAACCAAGTATAGATATTGTTTCTTCTTGCATGCACGCTATATATATACTTTATACAACATAACGTGAGAGTAACCATATATATATATATATATATAATATTTCATGATATATAGGCTCCCAGAATCACACCCTAATATAGTTGTTGGAATTGTGGAAATGTAATAAACCATCAGATTCTGATTTAGTTACCTTCCAATTATTTCTTTGTGTAAAACAGGCAAGCTACTGGATCAATTCAATTTCCAAGATGACCTAAAACTTTAGGGAGTATAATTTCACATCACAATTATCAGAAACTTGAAACTACGCTAGTGTTTAATTTCTGCGCAGAAAACATACATTCCGGGATTTAAGTTTTGCTGTAAGATAAAGGAAGGAAAATATATGCAACTAGAGGCCATAACTAATGATAATGAGAAAATAATATACAAGTTAGTTTAATATGGGAATGGGAATCACCGCACACTGAAGTATATGAAGGCTGGGTACAACTTGAGCACTCAAAAAATTGGAGGTTACTGATACAAGTTCCTGTTGTAAACAAAAACCTCTCTTCATGTAGTTCACTGATACTTTCGTAACTCCTTAATAATTAAAACACTGTGAAGCCGCTAGCTTTATTTCCTAAACCAAGTTATATATTAGTCTAGCTTTGCTTTTGAATATTATTATATGTTTTAAGTCAAAAATATTTATTTTCAGCATTATCCTCTTCGAAATACCGCATCTCTTGTCAAACTTAATTAACCAAACTAGAATAAAATAAAAGCTAAATACTGATTGACAAAATTGGAAAAATATTAATCCTTTCACACTTTAAAGCATTTCACCGTGGAAGCCGTGTATACCATTGAATGAAACAGAAAAAAAGAAAAGAAAAGTAACGACAGTTGTACGTTTAAGGAGAATTTTAAAAACAACGAAATAAAAGTAAACCAGAATATCACTATTATTGGTTATCTTGCAAACATGGCAATATCGAAGGAAGTAAATAAGTTTCTATTCAAGCGCATGATACGGTCCATTAAAGTCAAAGATTTGAGAACAACTTTCATGACGTTAAGAACTATATCTAGTATTCTTTCATATAGACATTCTTTTCTGTCTCTTCAAAAAACGCAGCACATAGGAAATAAGAAGGGTGAAATTGAACCAATATCTTAAACATGGAAATCCTGTACTTAAAGAGATATGCATAATAGGATGAAATTGAACTGCACATAGTAACTTCAATATCTGAGATGTATATATTATAGGTAGGCGTATCAAAGAAAATCAAATCTTAAAATATTTAATCCGTGTGTTGTCGTTTGTTGTCAGTAAGACGTATTTAGTGCCCCTAACACTGTTTTTACCATGAGATGATGGAAACAAATTCTAGTATTCATTTCTCTAGGAAACCAAGCTGATGATAACTGGGGTTTATGGCCAAATAGATTCCGTATTCTGATAAAAAATTTTGTCATCTCAAGTGTATAATAACCAATCAGGAATAATTAAACCTGTTCTATTTCCCTTAATGATGTCTGTGACGGTTCTCAAAGAATCTACAACATGCATTGATATAGTGTCAATGGAGAATGCAGTCTAGGATCACTAATGACAGTTGCTATTGCATGCGATTTGAAAAAAACAAACTGATATTGCAAACAGAAAGTCATCATGAGGATTTTCTGGTACATTAGAAGTTGAGAATACGTATAAAACTTGATTACTTTACTGCACTAAGCTCTAATATGGAGCAATCTTAGCATAAAATAAGGTGCATGACATCATAAAGGATTTAAACTAATTAATTGACGGACTTGGAAAAGTTGTTGCCCATGATGATATGAGTTGCGCTCAATATTTGTGACTTATATTCTTTATAGTATCAAGGTAATTTCTGATTAGCAAAGGAAACATTTTCCATGACAAGCTGCACAATCTAATCAAGGGTAAATAAACTAACAAGTTGCGGACTATTTAGTTTTCCTTTGTGGATATGAAATCACCAATCTTCATTAGTTGCTGCAAATTGCAAGGTCTAAAATCTGTGGACACATTTTAATAATTGTTAGTTAGAAACTAGAGCGTATGACTATAGTTAATATCAATTTTATGGCTCAAAATTCAAGAGGTGCGTAAGTTTTTCCCAGCCGATATAGAAGGGAGATAGACTCCTAGTATACTAGTTAACTGGGTTATATATGTTCTAATCTTTAATATAAAGTTACATCTTCATCATCACAAACATTCCTACCCTTCAAAGAAAGTTTGAAGCAAGAAGCAGTAAAAAAGAAATTAACGTGACATAGAACGTAGTACCTCAAGATTAAGCTGAGTGAGACATTTTCACTGGGATATGGAAAAGAAAAACCATTATTCTCCTTTCCCAAATGCTGTAGCTGTCCGTCTTCTCTAACTTATTTGGTCCTACCTCCATATACATGCATATATCTCGGAGTGGAGAAACATAAACACAATCCATCTTCATTTGGTTTTCATGAGACAGTAACTGGAGAAAATATCCCCTATACACTGATTTCTACAAGAGAATCATGGATCGTGACCAAGTCGAAGCTCCAAATCTGGTTCATCATCTGTTGAAATTCCTGGATTCAGTTGACTATTTTCCGTGGCTGCATTTCCTACTTGCAAGCTCAAATTAGCACCCCAAAGACCTTCGTTCACGCTCGGAGGTTGAGCGCTTCGAACAAGAAAATCATTTATGTGGTAATAATCAGGTTGCTGCCTAGGGTTAGACCCAAATTGCTGATAATACGAGTGATAGTTTCTTTGAGGTCCGAAAATCGGATAGTACCTTCCGTATTCACTTGAAATCGCGGGCAGATAACTGGGGTTTAGGTATTCCTCATTATTAATCACTTTGGTTGGTGCTGAAAAACCTAGGGTTTGCTTGGCCTTGGCTCGATCTTTTCTGTGGATGTTCATGTGCCCTCCTAAGGCTTGAGGGTTGGTGAAGCCTCTCTTGCAAAAGGTGCACTCGTAGGAGCGTTTAGTAGTTGTAGAATTAGTGCCTTTGTCTTGTTTGGTTTGTTCCTGAAAATCATTTTCATCGCCTGAAGTCTCTGGGTTTACTTGTTTATGTGCTTCCATCCTGAAGACCTATGGCGCCACGTTGGTACGAATGGAATTAATGGAACTGTCCAAATTTTCTTCAGAACTCAGAGAGGGAAAAAGAGAAGGGAAATAGGGTCAGGTCACCTAGAAAGGAAGGTGAGTGGACGTGAAAAAGAGACAACTAGAATACATTGCTATTCTCATAATGACGTGTGTATTTGTAGTTAGCTGAGCCATCTTGGCTTTTGCAATAAGCCACTTTCTTACAGATCGGCTCTCTTGCGGTGTCCCATTTTTCTTCGATGATTTCGTAAGTATTTGCTGCTTATGTAGCTTTCAACGGTCCAGGTTCTATATTAGACCTTAAGTTGCTTCGTAACTTTGTCCTAATATGCGAAAATCATCCACATATTGTACTTCTGATCGCAGAATTCCCCAAAAAATCATGGCTTCATCTGCTACACGCTTTTAAATATCAGTAAGCCTGCATGCCAACTCCATAACACATTTACAGGTGTGAAACCTTCTGGACGTCATTATCCTGTTTTTGGGTTACTTCTTGGTATCCCAATTGACGTCAATGGGATGCAAATCTCACGGCAGTTAATACGAGATATCGATGGTTATTCTAAGTAGTTTTACGTCGGCATTTGAAAGAGAGGTGATGGAGCAGTTACTGACGAACTTTCATGATATGCTGGATGGAACCCCAAGTTTCTCAAAATGGTAACTATGAATTTCAAAATTCGCTTCCTCAGATGAAGGGTATGAGATGCTTATGGCATGCATATCACATGAATTATGAGCAATAGTATTACCAATTATGTGATTCAATTGCTCTTTCCATCTAAGGTAAAGCTACATATTGACTGTCTAAAATCATACATGATACATGCTAGTGAAACCACTCTTACGGTATGTCTCAGTATCCACATCACATAACAAATTCAATCTAGTCCCAAACCCTAACTAAACAACCGTCTCTGATCGATAATTAAAGACTCATCGGGGAAAGATAAACGAGGGAGTATTTCAAAAAGAATAAATGACGTAAACTCTTGAGCTGTTTTTATTGGGAAATCTCTAACATACCATATGTCTCGTAGTGCTTGTGCTACTTGTGTTGCTGGTTTCTGCTTCTTTGAGACATTAAGACGGCCAAAAGACGCGTTGTACAGGCAATTTGCCAGTTCATTGCTCTTGCCCGATTAAAGGATACTTTTGAAACCTTTTTGACCAAACAAAGCCACTTTTGTGTAAATATAAGTCAGATTTTTACTGTCCGCCTTTTGATTAATCAAGTTTATCCAGATCTAAATTGTAATTTGCAATAGTAATTTAAGTCGAAATTGTTAACATGATTTATTGTAATTACAATTCAATCATCCATATTATCATAATTGTCTACAATTTTATCGTAATTCACAACTTAAAAGGATGTGACTTACCAAAATTCTCGATGTGTTTACTCAAAAAAAATTTTACTTGTTAAGATACTAAAAGTATTATTGAATTTATTTTGCCTTTCTTGTCAATGTAGATTATTGTATCACTAATTAACTTCAAACTAAATTGAGAATTTGATTAAAAATGACTTAGTTGGATAGGTATAAATTTCATTATAAATCTACCTACTTCAGTCTCAACTCATTTTATTTTGTATGCGATTGAAATATTATTTGGAATTTTTAGTAGATATAAGACAAAGAGAAACTGTATTTGTAATGTGTGTATGATATAAAGGATGAAGGCTCCTTATATATTGTACAATGGAGCAACATGCAAGGAAGAAAAATATTACAATATAATCGTAGAATATTTTAGGGCATAATTTGTAATACCCCCACTGCTATAAGGTACGAACCGGAATATCTTTATGACATTCTAGTACATGCTCTATAACAACGGTGTGTTAACTATCACACTTTCACTTTATCACATGGTAATTTATCCCACTTAATCATGACATTGTTAATGGACATTTTATATTGATTTTTGATACATAGTTTACTTAACTCTTGTCCATTTAATGTCTAAATTGCACTAATTAAAATTTATTTGTTTTAATTTTAGGCACATATTGGATTTAGAATGTTCAAAAGCATCAAGCAAGAAAACTTCTAAGAAAACATTAACGTGTGCATGCTTTTGCATGCAAGAATGTGATTTAATGGACAAGCTGGCTAGGAAAAAATGACAATGTAGAGAGTAAGAGAAAAGAGCAATAATCACGCAAAACCGTGGAGGGAGGTTAAAAACGTGAAAGGAGAGTGGGATCATGTAGGACGTAGGAATGAAGAGTGAGAGTTGATGGACATTCAATACATAACAGACAAAAGAATATAGCTGGCAGGGAAAAGAAGAGAAGCTTGCGGTGGAGAGAACATAGAGAACGGAAAAACAAAGAAGACTACGTTGGAGGTATGCGTGAACAGTGGGGGTGGACCAAAAACCCCCCATTAAATCGTCACATCAATAAATAACACAGAAGGTTGAAAGGTTGGTGGTGTGAAAAGAAAGACGAAAAGAAAACAACGTGAAGAGAGGCTGGAGTTATGTTGGAAAACATTGGTGCGTGAGAGAAAGAAGAGAATAGCGTGTGCGTGAGAGAGGGCTAGAGCAGCGTCAAAAAATAGAAAAGTAGCGTGACTGGAGTAGTAACTGAGAGAAGAGAAGCTGGTGGAGATGAAGACACGTTGAACTGGAAAAAATACTCTCCACTCACACACGTTACAGCAGCTGTGGCAAGAGGACATGAAAGCGTGATAGAAGAAAACAAAAGCAAGAGAAGAGATGCAGTGTTGTGACGAATTTGAATAGTGGACCACCAATCTTATTCATCACATCGGTGAAATAGGAAAGAGGGAGATAGCTGCAATAGCAAAGAGAGCTTCAGCGGGTGAGACGTTCTGCCATGGTTTTGCATGAACATAAGGTGGAATCAACAGTAGCGGTAAAAGAGGTCGACATTAGAGAATTTTTTTGGACAGCAAGAATCGTTCTTCTCGAAGATTATATATCGGGTGTTTTGTTTTTAATTTGTTTTTGTTTCTTAATTGTTTTAATTTTTGTGGATTTAATCAATGCAATTATATATCATGACCATGATTTATGTTACATTGACGAATATGTG
>JANQBM010000221.1:23787509-23803603 GCA_025594535.1 Erythroxylum domingense
AACCTAAGGAAGTAACACTCAACAAAGAAATGAAATGACTATAAATGGAGTCATATGACTCAATCCTCACTTTGGCTCAATTTAAAATTCATTATGTATTTCTACACTACCTCATTGTTCATATAACAATTTATAACTAAGCTTATGTAGCCAACTATGTTTCATCACTCTATATGGTTCACTTTCTACTTAAAGGGCTTAATTTGAGTTCAAGTATGCATTCAATCTAATTCCAACTACATGGCAGAATTTTTATGACAATATTTATTATAGTGATTTAAATGTGGTTCCAGTGCTAACACAAACACATACAATATGCCTAAATATGCATCATATTTAACAAAAATGCAAACAATGCAATTGAGCAAGTTAATGTCACCTCCCCATACTTAAAATTTCACATTATCCTCAATGTGACAAAGAAAGAACCAAATAAAGGGAAATGACATCAAACCATACAAAAGAAAATGAAATAAACTAAACAAAGAAATTAAACAACGACTTGTATGAGAACAAACAGATGATACTGAAGTCAAAACACGATTAAGAAAATTGAAACTAAATAAAAGATATAACATGCTAACAATTAATATAAAATCAAATACACATAAAGGAAAATGCATTCACACACACGAAATAACAAACAAACAAAATCAAAAAGGTTAAAGGAAAAGAAAAGTTTATTCCAACAGTAGTGGCGAAGGTATTGGCGAAGGAGCTTCAAAGTTGTTCCTCCGACAAAAATTGAGGAATTTTTTTTTCAAACTGCACTACTCCTTGTGAACCTGCCGTATTTGAGTGTCAAGTTCATTTATTTGCGACATCATTTGTTATTGACCGGAGGTGACTTGGTCTAATAGTTGGTGAAGTCGATCGACCCCCACTGGTACAGTTGGTTCCTCCTCTACTGCTGCGTCCTCTAGTTCCTGAGCTGTTCGGGATGTAGATGATTGGGACGTAGCTGTATTGATTTGTCTCCTATACTTAAACACTGTATGCGTTTGAGGATTACGAAGTTATATGGAATGGACCTCCACAATCTCGAGACACTTTAAATATAATATGTCAAAAATATCATGGGCGTTGTACGGACCTCTTCCAAATTGTGATTATAAAAACAAGCTATAGTGGTAACAGTGTGCCCCATTCCAAAATATGAACTTTGTTTATTAATGAAACTGACAATTGACCTAAAGATTCTAAAAGATGTATTGATTTTTACTTTGTGATCCAACACCATAAGAAAAAGAGTTCTTTAGTCGAACATTTACTACGCTCGGTTTTATTAAACACAATTAAGCACATGTATTTATGCAATAGTAAATGTTCGGCACTACGTATTAAAGCGTTCGGTGCATTTTGTGAATTGAAACGGTCCTCCCCTGTTAAAATATTCCAATATGATCAGCATTAAAATCAGGATGGTCATCCAGAACTTCTGTATTTTGAAAATCAAAAAGATGACACATAACACTAAAATCCAGTTTATATGGAACACCGAATAATCGAAACCAAAAGACATCCATTTTCGGGGTATATTAGACAATAGTGAAAATTTTAATTGTCATCATAAGATGAATATTAATGTCACACCTTACGAAACTATTCCACCCTATATTGTTGACTAGCCTCTCAATCCTTGTCCTTACTCCTATGTTTTCTAACAAATCAAAATCAAAATACCTAGGAGGGATGATTCCCCTATTTCTAAAATCACGAAAACGCATACTTTCTTCTTCCAAATAAATTAGGAAAGCAGCCCGATAAGTAACCGCTAAGTTTGTTTTTCCTTCACCCGAGACTCATTTGAGCAATTCATCGAATGATTTTTGAGCCATCATCTTCTGCGGTGTTATTGTAGAAGAGAAATCTGCAAAAACAAAGAAGAGAGAGTGAATTTCGACCTAGAGATAGAAACAGCAACTATCTTAACTAAATCTTTATGTTTTTTAAGGAATAATGCATAAAGATATGAAAGAATGTAGGATTAATGACAAGGAATGAGAAACATACCGAGAAACTAGATGAAAAATGAAGAGTTTTTGAGATGAAGAAGAGAGAAAGCCGTGGGTTAAAGAGAGAGAGTGCAAAAAATTTGAAAGGATAAAGAGAGAAAGAAGGGGGAAATTTTAAACCCCCTGCGGATGGAATTCCCACGGGCGTGGAAATTCGCATGATTCCCATGTGCGTGGGATTCTTCTCTAGAAATTTTTTGGAGAAGATTCCCACGTTCATGGGAATCCACCCAATTCCCACGAGCATGGGTTTCCTCTCTAGAAAGTTTTTGGAGAGGATTCCCACGTCCGTGGGAATCTCCCCAAATGTGGGAATTAGTGATCCTCAAGATTCAAAACCTTCTTTTAAGTGTAATTTCATTATCCATGATTCCAATACCTACAAAAAACATCATGATGATATCAAAAGAATACAAATCGAAATTCAATCACACCAAATTAAACATCTATCAAATACAACTAAACATTAACATATTAAAATAAATCGAAGAACTAACTAAGTAAAACCACTAAAAGGAACTAAGCACGCTAAGTTAGAGCCATTAGCTTGACCTTTCCTCATAAATTCATGAGCAAACGTAAGATAAAAAAGAGATAACCTCCCTTTCTTGTGGATATGTCCCTCCATAGGATGACTTACAATGATGCCCATTGACCTTGAATGATTCTCCCTTGTCATTTTCTAGCTCCAAAACTCCATGGGGAAATGTTTGAAGAACTTTGAAAGGTCCATTCCATCTTGACTTGAGTTTTCCCGGAAATAGTCGAAGCCTTGAATTAAACAAAAGCACTAAGTCTCCTTTTTTGAATTCCTTCTTTTTGATGTAGCCATCATGCCATTTTTTGTCCGTTCTTTATATAACTTAGCATTTTCAAAGGCGTCATATCTTAATTCATCCAACTCGTCAAGGTGTAACAATCGCTTTTCTCCTACCAACTTCCAATCCATATTCAATTTTCTGATCACCCAATAAGCTCAATGTTCCAATTCTAATGGTAAGTGGCATGCCTTACTATATACAAGTCGATATGGTGTTGTATCTATCAGAGTCTTAAAAGCTGTTCGATATGCCTACAGGGCATCGTCTAATTTTATTGACCAGTCTTTTCTTAAAATGTTCACTGTCTTTTCCAAAATCCTTTTCAGCTCTATATTCACCACTTCCAATTGACCTCTAGTTTGTGGATGGTATGGGGTAGCCACTCTATGATGAACATTGTATCTTCTCAGAAGGTTCTCGAATGATTTGTTGATAAAATGAATTCCCCCATCACTTATGATTGCTCTAGGCACGTCGAATCTAGTAAAAATCTTCGTAATGAACTTCTAGACCACCTTGCTATCGTTGGTTGGAGTAGCAGTCGCTTCAACCCATCTAGAAACATAATCAACTCTAACCAAGATATAGGTATTGCCTTCAAAGGGTGGGAATGGTTCCATGAAGTCTAGACCCCATACATCAAATAT
Organism: Erythroxylum domingense; assembly: GCA_025594535.1. Classification (NCBI taxonomy): domain Eukaryota; kingdom Viridiplantae; phylum Streptophyta; class Magnoliopsida; order Malpighiales; family Erythroxylaceae; genus Erythroxylum; species Erythroxylum domingense. Next base: position 23,790,993 of record JANQBM010000221.1, read on the forward strand.
CTCCACCTCTATTATATTCAAAAGTGGCATTTCATCACATTTTGATATGTTGCTAACTCTTTGACATCTATCGCATTTGAGCACAAAATCTCGAGCATCCTTGAACAGAGTTGGCCAATAAAATCCACACTCCAAAATTCTTGGAGCAGTCTTGTTAGCTCCATAATGTCCTGCATACGGTGAACTATGACATTGAGTTAAGATCTTAGGCATTTCATCTTCAGGAACACACCTGCGAATTAAGCTATCAACACAGATCTCATAAAGTACAGGTTCATCCCAAATATAATGGCTGCACTGAAATAAAAATTACTTCCTTTGTTGATACGATAAATCAGATGGAAGAATACCACCCGAGAGGTAGTTTGCAATATCTGCAAACTAAAGGAGGAAAGGGTTGTCTACCAATATCAATGTCTCATCAGGGAAGCTTTCTTTGATATCCTCTTCCTCATCACGATGTCTAACTTCGAGTCTGGATAAATGATCCGCTACGACATTTTCTGCTCCTTTTTTGTCTTTGATTTCAATATTGAATTCTTGAAGCAGGAGTACCTAGTGAATAAGCCTAGCTTTGGCATCCTTTTTAGTGAAAAGGTAACGCAATGCTGCATAGTCTGTAAACACAATAACTTGTGAACCTAACAAATAAGAATGAAATTTTTCACAAGAAAATATCAATGCAAGAAATTCTTTTTCAGTAGTTGTGTAATTCAATTGGGCTCCTGTCAACGTCTTGCTTGCGTAGTAAATAGCATGTAGCCTCTTTTCCTTCCACTGACCTAGCACACACCCAACAGTATGGTCGCTTGCATCACACATAATCTCAAATGGGAGTGACCAATCCGGCAATGTCAGAATTGGTGTTGTTATCTGTGCCTTCTTCAACCTGTTAAACGAAGTCAAATAGTTGTCTTCAAAATTAAAAGGCACATCTTTTACCAATAAATGAGTCAAAGGTTTTGCAATGAGGGAAAAATCTTTAATGAATCGTCTATAAAACCCTGCAAGACAAAGAAAAGCTTGGATATCCTTGAGGTTGGAGGGAGGCGGTAACTTTTCAATTACTTATGTCTTAGCTCGATCCACTTCAATTCCTTTGTATGAAATCTTGTGGCCTAACACAATTCCCTCTTAGATCACGAAATGACATTTTTCCTAATTTAGAACTAAATGTGACTCCTCACATCTTTGGAGCACTTTATCCAAGTTCAGCAGAAAGTTATCAAAAGACTCTCCAAAAATAGACAATTCATCCATTAATACTTCCATAAAGTTTTCGTTCATGTCTGCAAATATGGCCATCATGCACCTTTGAAATGTAGCAGGTGCATTACATAAACCGAAAGGCATCCTTCGATATGCAAATGTTCCATATGGATATGTAAAAGTGGTCTTCTCCTGATCTTCCGGATATATAAATATTTGATTGTACCCTGAATATCCATCCAGAAAGCAATAAAAAGAATGACCAGCCACTCTTTCAATCATTTGATCCACAAAAGATAAAGGAAAGTGATCCTTCTTGGTGGCCAAATTTAACTTCCTATAGTCAATGCACAATCGCCATCCTGTGACAATCCTAGTGGAGATCTTTTCCCCTTCTTCATTTTCTATAACTGTCATTTCACCCTTCTTTGGCACACACTGTACTGGACTCACCCACTCACTATCTAAAATGGGGTAAATTATTCCTGCATCTAGAAGTTTCACCATTTCCTTCTTTACAACTTCTTTTATATTCAGATTTAATCTTCGCTGTTTTTCTCTTACAGTTCTACACCCTTCTTCTAAATTGATCCTATGCATCATCACATTAAGGCTAATCCCCCGAATATCATAAATTTGCAACCCTACAGCTTTCATCCTTTTCCTAATAGTCTCCACCACTTTCCCTTCTTGTTCACAGTTTAATTCATTTAAGATAATGATGGGTAAAGTGTGGTTCTTTCCTAAAAAAGTATATTCCAAATGAGCAGGTAAAGGTTTAAGCTCTAGAATTTGAGGTTTAACTATAGAGGGTGGTGTAGATGTACCAACCCTCTCTAATCTTTCAAGCTCCACTTCCTCATATACATCCTCCTCCTTTTTAAGCTCATCTGTGTGTTTTTTATCAAATTCATAGACTTCTTTAATGTCCTTTACACATTCTTCTATCACATCAATTTTCATACACACATTTCCATTCATTAGTTTCTTCAAAGATTTTGTCATGTTAAACTCAACCTGTTCATCACCAATTCTTAATACAAGTTTCCTTTCATGCACATCAACTAATGCCCTACCAGTATTCATAAAGGGCCTACCCATAATCAATGGACAATTCTTATCAACTTCAAAATCTAACACAACAAAATCAACAGGAATTATAAACTTATCCACTTTTACCAATACGTCTTCCACAACTCCAAATGGTTTTTTGATTGATTGATCTGTAAGTTAAATCAATATTGAAGTTGGTTTGACCTCTCCTAATCCCAGTTTCTTAAGAATAGCCAAAGGCATCAAGTTAATACTTGCACCTAAATCGTATAAGCATTTGCAAAATTCAAACTCTCTGACAACACATGGAATAGTAAAGCTCCCTGGATCTTACAATTTTGAAGGCATCTGACTTGAAATAATAGAACTATAGTTCTCCGTCAAAGTAACTGTCTGATTGTCTTCCCAAGTATCCTTGTGCATGAGTATATCCTTCAAAAATTTTACATACTTAGGCATGCACTCCAAAACTTCTACTAATGACAAATTAATCTATAGTTTCTTCAATTTTTCCAAAAACTTGGAAAACTGAGTGTCCACTTGATGTTGTTTTACTCTCTGTGGATATGGCAGTTTGGGTTTGTATGGTGATGGCAATACATAGGACTTCCCTTCTTCTTCTTCTTTTTTTCAATCTCTTTACTTTTCTCTTTTTCTTGGTTATCTTTTCGTACATTTAGGTCATCCATTTGCTTTCCACTTCGAAGTGTAATAGCTTTGAGTTGATCCTTGGGATGACCGCAGTGTTGCTTGATAAGATACCTATACTTCGAGAAAATAAAGCATCAGTAAGTTGACCTACCTGCACCTTCAAGTTATGAATCAATGAGGCTTGGTTCTTTGCGATTTGATCAAATTTTTCCTCCATCCTCTTATGATTCTTCTCTTGGCTTACATGTATCCTTTTATGATTCTCCTCTTGAGTTGCCAGTTTGGAGTCAAACATTTCCATAAATTTTTCCATTTTACTTTCCAAAGATTCGATTTGATCTTACTGAAATCCTGGTGGTCCTTGTGGTATTTGCTGGCCATCTGCATTATTATTACTCCAAGAAAAATTCGGGTGATTTTTCCAACTTAGATTATATGTGTTTGAGTATAGGTTATTACCTTGCTGTGGCTGGCCTAGATAACTTACCTGTTCAGTCCCACTAGTTCCCAATAAGAAACAGTCTACTGAGCTGTAGTTGTTCTCCCCACACAGTCCACATTGTGCTTGCATTGCTTTAGCTGCTGAGGTGGACGCCCCTTGCATGTTGTTTAGCTGCTTCATTAAGGCCATAATTTGAGCATGCTGGGAAATAACCGAGTCAACAAGTATCATACCTTTTTGTTCCTTCTTTCCTTTTCTACTCCTCTCACTCGACCATATGCGGATGTTACTTGTTAACTCCTCCAACAAATTATGTTCTACTTCTACCGTCTTCCTCAATAATGAACTTTCGGCTGCTGCATCAATTGTGCCCCTTGTGCTCGGGTTCACTCCATTATAAAATGTTTGAAGCAGGAATTCCTTCGGGAGATTATGATGAGGGCAGTTCCTTTGAAGTTCTTTAAATCGCTCTCAAGCTTCGTATAGAGATTCTCGATCGCTCTGTTGGAAATTTGTTATTTCCTTTATAATCCTTATCGTCTTTGATAAAGGAAAGTATTGTGAGAGAAATGCTTGAGCAAACAGCTCCCAAGTTGTGATCTGGCCTGGATTTAAAGAATTGTACCATACTTTAGCCCGATCCTTCAATGTGAATGAAAATAGTCGCAACTTCACTGTATCGTCAGACATTCTGTTGAATCTGAATGTGCCACAAACCTCCAAAAAATTTGCAATGTGGGCATTCAGAACGTCGTTGGATAACCTGTAGAACTACACACTATTTTGAAGAATGTTGAGTAGCACTAACTTTATCTCAAAGTTATTTGCTCGAACTACCGGCCTTGCCACTCCTTGAGGACTAAACCTTGGCCTCATGAAATCCATGAGTGTCCTTTCTGGTCCTCCTTGCTCTCCTTCTTCAGCCATATCTTGATCTGAAAAATTTAAATGCTTTGCCCTTATTATTTCTCTTTCCTGCTTCTTAATGTGAGGGACTTCGTCTTCAATAACTTCTTTCATCCTCTGTGTGCTCATACACCTACAAGTCCACAAGCTAACGTACTAAAACTCTTAAATCAAAGTATTCTAAATTAAACAAGATGCTAAAAATCAATCCCCGGCAACAACGTCAAAAACTTGTTGATGGATTGTAAAACCTATCTACTTATTTTACGCTCAAAAACTACAAGTGAACGGGTCATGACTTGTAGTTAGAAAGAGCGGATATCGATCCCACAGGGATTGATGCCCAGACACCACTTAATTTAGAAAAGACTTTGTTTAAGAAATAAAACTGTTTAATGCAATTAATCTAGAAATTTAAATTAAAATTAAAAGACTAATGTAAACAATGGATAATACCGTAATTGCAGAAAGTCTGAACTCAAAGATCTAAATACTAGAGATTACTTTTTCCTTATTCTATCTCCCTTATATTTTATTGATTGAATTGTGTCTCACCTGGTTTTCGAATGCACTAATTACCCTCTCTCAAATTGTAACTATTTATCCCTAATTGAATTAATAGGAATCGATTGGACGATCTTTCAACCTACCCAATGACCCTACTGATTCAACTAGTTATTATACTATCCTATGGATGATCAATTGACTAATTGAGATCTCTCCTCTAATTATTTAATTAACATAATAATTGCTAGTCTATAGGTCGCCAACTCTCGTTGTACAATCTTACATGATTTTCATCTCACTCACTCTCTCGATTTGTTGCAAGATGACAATTAAAAACAGCAATTATCAAAGACACTTCATTCAATTCAATAAAACATGAGTTTTGACAAAATAATGAAAAAATAATCCCTAATATGAAACTAGCCTAACATAGTCTCCATAACACTATCAACATCCAAATAATCCATGTTTAAAAAGAAAGGAAGAGATTAAAATGATAGAAAGTGAATGAGAAAACTCCTTCTCTTCTTTGCCAAAATCTAGAATTTTGGTGTTGAGGTGCTATTTTGCCCAATCTTGATGATGATCCATGTTTTCAATCCTTCCTTGATGCTCCAAACATGTGTTCTTCACTTCTTCACCCAAGGATGGTCTCTCTACAAGTGGGTGTCGTCTCCCCGACAGATGGAGGCTTAATTCTCTTTATATAGTCCAAAAAATTAGGTTTAATGAAGCCTCGCAGATTGCCTCTGATTTCAATTCCCACACCCGTGGGAATCTGCATGATTCCCACGAGCGTGGGAATTATAGGCAGACTTTTTGTCTTGATTTCCCATGTCCTTGTGAATTTGCCTAATTCCCACGAACGTGGGAATTGGTCCCAGATGTCATCCTCTTGTCTTCTCTTCTATGCTCTCTTGTTCATCCTCCAACTTGCTTCCTCTCTTTTTCTACACGAAAATAAGCAATTCTTACCCTCAATTAGCATCCAACACATAAGAACACAATGAAAATCAAACCTAATGAAAACATACAAAATAAATCCTAAACTAGAACAATAAAGAACAATTATGCTAGAAAACACAAGCCAATTACCTATAAAAACATACCCTAATGCACACCTATCAGTAGTTTGAATAAGTTGTCTGCTAATTCTTAATTTATTTTCTGTATATACTAAAGAACAATGAAGTATTTTACAAAAAATACAAACAAGCATCTTATTTTAATAATACGTAGGTGAATAAAAGGGATTTTGTTTTTTATGTGGTTGCTTATTACAAAGATAAACATATTTGACTAAAGATTGTAAAATAATCGAATTAAATCTAGATCTAAAATAGTCATGTAATAATAAGTAAATAGAGTTAGGATCTAAATAGGTAAAACAAATAGCTAAAAATATAAAAATAGGTAGACATACGTAAATCATTAGTAAACAAACATAAGAAACGAGAATAGAGAAAATAGCTATCACAGACAGCATACTAAGATGAATCAAAACAAATTGTTATAATTAATATCAGGAGAAAATATTTTATTAAAGAGATATTGTCTAAGTATAGGTATAAATCCATAAATTGTTATTTTGTCAAATAAATCAATTAGATCATTTTTATTTAAACATGTAGAACTAATAATTAACACGAATAAACAAGGATGGATATAATATACACTAAATAATATTTGCATAATAAATGATAATAGAATAGCCATAAAGCTTGGTTTTAATTATAATACAAAGATGAATACTTGGTGATGAAACAAAAACAGTTTGCAAACATACCTGATTTGCTTTTTTCTGTTTGAACGCCAATCTGTAAGCTAGAATTTAGAAGGAGCAAGAGGTAAGGAACAAAGATGTTATTTATTTCATACCGATAATAGATACAACTCATTCTTTATATAGACAAAGGTTGGCTTGTTACAGTTAAATGAATGAATCGATTAAAGCATAACCGTCCAAACTAACGAAAAGACTTAAGGCTAAAAATAGTCGGTGGCCAACAAAAAAGGGCCTACATACTTTGGATGATTCTTGCTTGTGCTTTTTTTCTTTACAGCTTATTCTTCAATTATTGCTTCAATAGAATCTGATTCTTCTTTGTCAGCAGAGGTAGTTGGGAAGTATTGGCATTTGTGTTAAGTAAGAGGGTTGAGTTATTAGCAGATAGCATATTTCCACTGGTCTGATAATTCTGTGAAAATACCTTCCATGGTTGAAATGGATGTTCAAACTGTCTAATAATTTATAGAGCCTCTGGTGCTATAGGAGCTTTGTAGACTGAAGTTATGAAAATATTTGATCCTTTGTAGTTAACCTTGGGTACAGACTGAGAATTGAGTCTAATGCATTATTGATAAACACTATCCAGACAATGGAGATTACATTGATTAATCAGATCCTAGTTAAAATCATGTTTGGGTGGTTCATCAATCGGAGGATACATTCCATTGCTTACTCCGATTTGGATAAATGTGATTCTTGATATTTTGATTTCGGCTTCTTTAAGGTTCTTTGTTTCCTTAAAGATTGTTGAAAATTTTGATAAATACTTCCCGCTCTTTGACAAAACATTCGCAATAATTTTTTACTACTTGGATAAAACATGTAGACAATTCTGAAAGAATGTTTAGAATAGTAAGGTAGATAGTGTCGATTAATCCACTTTGAAAAAATAGATATGTAGTTAAGGGATCTACTTCGGGGAAGATAATCGCCTTAGGTCCATAATGTCCTTTATTTTGTGGATAGTACTGAAATATTTTTTGATCTTCTTTCCCTTCATTTAGTGCCTGAAAATAATCACAAAACATTTCTGATGTAAGTTTCCTCATTTTGTCCTTTAGTGCTCTGATGGGTCATGTGTTGATTTTGTCCATGTTCGTTGGGCGTCCCAAAGACTTCATGTTTGATTCTGGAAGGGGTTTCTCAAGAACTTATTTATACTGAGGTCTTAATGCTGGAGTTTTGAAATAAGTAAAGGCTTTTTCTGCTTGTTGTTTATTGGGAAAACTTTTATGTAGGACGGATGGTTTTTCGGTAATATGAACAATTGCCTTATGCCATTCATCGTATATTCCAGCCATTGGTCCATTGAAAATGGCATACACTTTATCTTCCTTAAAATCTTCTTTTTTCTGCGGAGTAATGGGTATATTGGCAGGTTGAATAATTTGTGAAGGAGTAATGGGAATAGTTGTAGTGGTTTGAGAAGGAGCGACTTCTGGAGCAAGTTGTTTTTCAAGGAGAGTAATCGTCGTCCTTAACTTGTTGATCTCTTTTGTTACTGTTCCCACTTGGTGTTGAAGGTCGGATAATTATGCTTCTTTCTTAGTCATTGAATCTTTCAGACTAATTATGGCTACTTACATTCCCTGGTTAAAATATCTGCAAGGCTGTTGTCAGAAGATTTTATATAATGAATATGAAAATTATATTGATTTAATTCGAGATGTCATCTAATTAGCCTCCCTTGATTATAATTGGTGTTAATATTATATTTCGTAAATCCACATAAATATTTTGAGTCAGTTTGAATAGTAAACTCAATAGGTAATAAATCAATACGCCATTTTCTCAAAGTTTTTAGACAGGCTAATGTTTCCTTCTCATGAATTGGATACTTGCTTTCAGCAGAACTGAAAGTGTCATTTATGTACTTGCTTAATAAATATTTTTTTTGAGTAGGTGGTTTTGTGTATATTCAAATTTTCATTCAAAAATTACCTTATCCTATTAATAAAACTGTCGAAGAATTATTCTTACTCAAACAAAGTAAAAATCTAGTAGCCTATAATCTAGGTGGAGCAATTTTAGTTACAAAAGAAGTCATTTCGTAAAAATGTCTAGAGGCAAAATTACAAAAAACATAAAAACATTCAACTTTGTTCTTCTAAGTATTCAGAAGTTCCACAACAATATGGTTGTGACTTTATATCCTATACATATCCAAAGGCTAAACATTCAAAATTTTGACGAAAAACATATAAATGGAAAAAATATCCGAAAAAACAATTTTATAAAAAACCATTTACTTACAAAAAATTCTTTCGGAAAAAATCATATAGACAAATAGAACCTAAACGACAATATTGTCAAGGAAAGAAATAATGTAAATGAAAGAAATAATGTAAATGTTGGTTATGTAAAGAAGAAGCACATTATGCCAATATGTGTCATAAATGAAAATCAACTAACAATAAAACAAAGTATAATGAAAAACTTAATATTCTAAATTCTGCATTAACGTATAAATTAGAACCCATTAAATCTGATTATGAAACTGATTCTACAATCAATACTTTATATTATTATGAATCTTAACCTCAAACCTCTGAATCAAAAGACGAATCCTAATACAACTTTTATTCAAGTACAAATTCAGAATAAAAAAGTAAATGCATACATAGATACTGGAGCCACAATATGTATAGGTACCAAAACCTTACTAACTAATTGGAAAAAATTACATAAACCATTACAGATAAGAATAGTAGATGGAAGTATTAAGTATATCTGGTATGTAAGTTATTATAACAATATTATTATTGGAAATTAATATTTCCTGTTCTGTTCTTGTTAGTTGATAATAATATTTTTTAAATTTACAAATATATTGTTCAAGATAGCAAATATCACAAATTCTTATATTATTTAAATGTCATAAAGCATTTTTGTATTCTTCATTTTCGATTTCTTGTTTGTAACTAATAATATCTTTTCCAATAAATTCTTTATAAATTTCATTTGCTACTATATGGAAAGCTTTTACAGGTTCTATAGCATTTTAAAATTCAGTAGTATTTTTAATTTTTCTTCATTATCTAAAAAAAAGTTGAGTACTAGTTTTATAAGTGATAAAATTCCATAGAATACTTATATTTTGTAATCCTTCAAAAGGTTTTTCTAACTGTATTACTAATGCTAATTTATTTGACCATTCAATTAATAATTTTTTTGGGTGATATTACACAATCTAAATTTAATATTCTATCAGGTCCTATCTGTACATGTTTAGGTGTATAGTCAATTGGAAATTTTCGAATTTTATGATCTTTTCTATAATAACCAAATCCATTTAATTCTTCAGTTTTAATTGGTTTTGATTCCCAATTATATGTGGTTTGTTGATGTCTTTTATGTTTCTCACCTACTTGAGTACTTTCTACTTGATCGTCTTTCTTTTATTGATCCATAAAAACTTCTTGATCAGATTCGTAGCCATAAATAACTTCATCTTGGTTAGTGATAGGTTTAATGAGTTCTTTTTCTAACCGAGTGAGTTTGAGATTTAATTTCTTAATTAAATGAGTAATCAACACAAGTTCTGTTTTCATGTCATTTTCAATATTATTAATAGGTTCGATATTTTCTAATTCAGAGAATTTTTCTATATCTATATTTTCCATGGTTTTACCAATGAGATTTCTGTTCTAACAGGCTCTGATACCAAGTTTTTTCCTAGTGTTATTGTTTTTATTTTTTGTTGAATTTGCTCATTTATTGCTTTATTTTCATGTAATAAACTTTGTGTAATTTGTATTATATTTATTTGTTTTTGTATTACTTCATTCAACTGATGTTTTATCTAAACTTGTTTTTCTAATATTTCTTATACTTATTTAGTAACACTCATAAAATATTCTTAATATGTGTTGATAATTCATTAAGTTGGTTTTTAATAGTTACTACATCATTAGAACTACTTTGTTCTGAGTCATTTGTTTTAAGTTTTGGTTAGTGCCATTTATGTACTTGCATAATAAATATTTCTTTTGAGTAGGTGATTTTGCCAATAGGCAACCAACCCATGTATCTATTCTGGCATTAATTTGAATCAGAAGTATATCCTTGGACAAATAATTATATAGAACAGGTAAGTCCTTACATATTTTTTAAAGTACGTACTGTTTCTGTATCTTCAAGATTCCAATTCCATTGATGTTTAGTACTACATTTCAGTTGTAACCTTTTACGTTCTTTAGCAAAAATTTTAAAAATCCTTGATCTGATATATAATTAAGGAGTCCAAAAAATTGTTATACATGAGTTCTATTTTTTAAGATATCTGGGAATTGTTATATTTTTAAGAGAATGTTGGGTTGTAATTTTAAAAATCCATTATGAAATTCAATTCCTAAATATTCAATATTTTGTTGAGCTAATTTAATTCCAATTTCCTATTCTTTTAATAATTAAGCTAAATAGTGATTAACAAGCTCTTAATGTAAGTTTATCCATTTGAAACCTAACATTTGGGATATTTGATCTACCAAGTCAAGAAGCCTAAAGAAACAAAGAAGATAGATTTTAATGGATCTATAGTGAGTCCTCGTAATTTTTTAATTACTATAAGGATTGTAAAAAAATTTGATCAAAACCTATATTTCCATATAAAAAAAAAGTAGGTCATATGCAAATGACATGTTAAAAATTCAAAAATTGACATGCTTATAATACATGTAATATCCTAGTTTGATTATTGTATTGTGTAATGTATTGTACATGCATTTTATAGAATGTGCTCTATTTATGGTGTACTAGAGTAATATAGGCGTTTAAATGTATTATTGAGGTTATCGTGCAGATCACGAATAGACAAAAAATGGTTTTGGACTCAACTAAAAATTTCTCAGAAAATTTTTGAAAAGTCTGAAAAGCTATGAAATGAGTCAGAACAAGCTTTAAAAGCCCGAAATATGCTTTAGGGATTTAGGTGACACTTGTGAATGAAATCTGGATGATTTCAATTCAATTCAAAAATCCTTCCGAGCAACCGAAAAAGTTACCAAACAATTTCAAAATTTGATGAAAAGCTCCAAAATTAGGATTGGAGTCCCTATGAACTAAAACGGGTCAAAACGAGGGTTGTCTCAATAAAATTCTGATAATCTGAAAATTTTTGAATAAAAGGATCTATATCGAAAATATTTTTGGGATAATATGCCCAATTAAAATATTCTAAACATGCAACTGAAGAGTTTTGGGTTTAATTAGAGTATATTGAGGCTAATTTGATGATAAGATAGTTGGAGAATATTTTCAAGATTTAAGTTAGTTAGTTGGTGAATTAAAATTCACTAAAAGGCAATTTGATCTTTTTTCATAAAATGATGTGAGTGAATTAATGAGTCTCACTTAATGACCAATTAGAGACTTCCTTAAAGGTTAAGCATCATTAAGTGAATGGTGATGAATTGTTGAAAATGACCAATTAGAAGATGCCATGTGTAATCCATTAAATGAGTATAAAATGCAAACTTTAAGGCTTAAGTTATTTCATTTGGTGAGAGTGAACGTTGGCATTGTTAAAGAGCCCAAAAATTAAAATAAAAGAAGAGAGAAGCAAGGATAAAGATCGGCCATTGTTGGAGAAAGGAGAGAAGAGAGTGAAAAAAGAAAAGAAAAGAAAAGAAAAAGAAGAAGAAAGAGCTTCAGCAATGACATGGAGAAGTGTTCCAAAGAGTTTTTCATGTTCTTCTACCTCCAACCAACCATCCAACGTTATCCCATAACCATTCAAGTGAAGAGGAAGAAGAAAATGGGTTGGAAAGCTTACCAATCTTATTGAAAATTTTGATTTCTTGGGTTATAAGTTAGATTTGATAAATTGCACCATTTTGATGAGATATCAAAGTTTTGTTGCATTGGAAGCAATAGGGAGAAGTAAGTCACGTGAATCTAGTGTATGAAACCTTGGTCAACTTTGGTCAAAGGTAAAATTTTATTTATAAATTATCAGTGAAAATTATTTATAAATTAGCAATGAAAATTATTATGTTTTATTAAAATAAATAACTCAATAATTAAATTTTTATTTATAAATTAATAGTCATTTTG
>JANQBM010000221.1:23812341-23836934 GCA_025594535.1 Erythroxylum domingense
AAACTTGTTGGCTTGGTTGAGAAGAGAGAAGCATCGTGAGTGTGAGAAGAAAAGAAGAAGAGGAGAAAATCAAGCTAAGTAAGTACAAGAATTCTTCCTTTCTTGATTTGTTGGATTAACCATGTTTAATGATAGTTAGAAGTGAAAATGACGTTGAATGTGTGTAGGGAATTGTTAATAAATGGTGTATGGAAATGCTTTAATCTTTTAGGGTTAATGATCAAAGATAGATTATGATGTATTTGTGAATGACTTTGGGTTAAAATGGAGTGGAGAATGAAGTGAATATGAAGTAGAAATGATAGTTGAGGTTTAGGATATGTTGGTTGTAGATGTTGGAAGTAAAAATTTGGAAAAATGAATTGTTCTGCGCATATTTCTGTCAAAGTTTGCCGCAGCCAACTCTCCTTGATTCGCCGCGGCCAACTTGATGGATAAAGTTCGAGGCGGCCAACCCAAGAAAGTTCGCTGCGACGAACTTTGACTTTTTGGGGGAATTTTTCCTTTATGGAAAAGTTCGCCAACTTTCCAGCACCAAACATGCTTTGGTATTTTGATCATAACGTTTTGTGTAGTTATCCAAATGGAGTGATTTTTGATTTGTATTAAACTAGAGGCATAGGGCTATAATTTGTATGAAGAAACAAAGCTTAAATTAGGTCTCTAAGAATGTCAAACTTTGGAAGGAAATTAAGTATAGAATATTGTTTTCGTATACGGACAGTCCTAACATGTTTGGAGTATAACTTTCGGATTACTGAACTAAATTGAATAATTTTGGTGTCGTTAGAAACTTGAGATAATGGGGGAGATTTTTCTAGAGAAAGTATTAGCAAATTTTTTCTTTTACCTGATCATAACTATCATAGAAAATTTTTTCTTTTACCTGCTTAATTGAGTTCTTGAACTTTATTGGTCAATGATCAAATTGCTAGAATAGATTTGAGAATACTTGAATTGCTAAGTACATATACATACATATACTTGAATTTGTGCTAGTTACCGATGGCTATAAATATATTAGCCATTGAGCCGTATAGCTCAACCCATTATTTTTCCCTCCTCAGGTGCGGAACAAGACGACAGTTGATCCTTGCAAGGCATCGAAAACTCCACAATAGTTAGAAACTTTTGTACTAAGTTAGTGACTATTTTGGATAGCATTACAGGCATATCAACATTGAGCATCACTTGTATTTTGTATTAAGCTTTGATATGTGTGATGTTTTGTAAGTAAAGTTTGTTCGAACTTTTTTTATTAGTATTGAAATGAAGGATTGAAGTTTCTTATGTATGATTATGTTTAGCTTGTGATTAAGTTTGGATGGCCAGAATTGAATGTATGTGTTTGTCTTGAATGTTTGAACATTTGAGTTTGGATTTTGTATTCTGAGGGTTTCACCATGGCGAAGCCATAGGTTTGCCGCGGCGAACCTTTCCGAGGGCGACTTTGCCACTGCAAAGAATGACTCCCGCTGTGGCGAACTTTTCCCGAAGGGTCCATGGAGATAACTCCATAGGTTCGCCGCAGTGAACTCTCCTTTACTGCCACGCTGAGATTTATTATGATTGCAATACTTTACACCTTTCTTTCACACCACCCTCACGCGACGGTCCCAAATGGTCACCATGAGTTTCTTCTTGAGACCCGAACCAAATATCTTTTAGTATCCGAATCAATAGTTGGGCTACAGAAACGAGGTCTAACATTATATGTATGTTAGATGCATAAAACTGTCCTTAGTTTATTTAGACCAATTTGGTGTGTACCGGGTTCTGTTTGAGATATATCTTTTTTTCTTGCTCACTAAGTATGTAGTGTATTCAACCCCTCCACTTTCCAACTATGTAGGTTAATTTGGTGAGCTTAAAGCTCTGAGTGGTTCATGCAGTCTTCTGACATTTTCGGGGCATTACCATACGTGGGTAGCCTCTGTTTTGTACTTTTGTTATCTAGTGGCTCATAATTATATTGATATGCTTTATAATTTTGTAAATTAACTCTTAAATAGCTTATGGTTTGTAAATGACCTTATGTATGAACCTTTTGTATTGTCATTTAGATTGCTCTTGAGTGGACTTAAAAGTCCAGAAGTTGCAGCAGAGTTTTAACGTGAATATAGAAGTACGTTTAAAACTGATTTACGGGTGTTTTAATTGAGTTTTGGAATTTTCAAAATACAACCATTATGCTGTCCAAATGTTTTTAAAGATATTCAGTTAGCTTTGTATAGTCGTGTTAAGAATACTGTAAGTATCCTTAGCCCAAGTATGTCATGTGCTCAAGGTGGTTCCGAGTCATGAAACTAAAAGTAGATATGTTCCAGAGTTTCAAGAAATAAAGAGGAAAGGAATAATTTATCATTTTTATACCACCCAAACATTTTATCCTTTGTTGACAATTTACCTTAAAGAACTAACCACAGTTTGAAAACTAGTTTGGGAATCGTTTAAGGGAACCAAACCAATCAATACTAAGGAATTTTTAGATCTCTAGTTCTTATTATTTGCTAGTATGATATATTGAAGAAGACTTTTAATTGGTTAATATCCCGATAAATTTGTTCTTCATTAATTAAATTTCCTAATTGTTTGTGTAGTAAATCTTGTTATTTGGTTCTAATTGGAAGTTCCATAATTGATTCTCTTGAATTACCTATTTCACTATGGCTTGACTAGGGATAGTTGTCTTTAAATGAAAAAACATGTATTTTCTATTAATAAATATTGGATTCCAATTATCCAACCAAAATGGAGCTTTAGAACCATCATACAACTTAGTTTTGGACCAAGGCCAAACTTGATTTCTAAACTTAGAATTATTTTGCGTTGTCAATGAGGAATCTTTTTTAACATGAAAAGACTACAAATCATCTTATGTTAAATAATTTAAGTCTAACCATCTTATCAACAAAGACTCCTTATCTTTAAACAACATCTAAATACATTTAGTTAATTAAAAAAAATTTGTAAGCTTCAAAGAATGACTTTGAGCACCCCGTCCCTCCCTTTTCCCAATAGTCATGATTAGTGAAGCAAGAAGAGCAGTATAGGCAGACTAATAGTTATAGAGAGAATTTAGCATTTTATTGATGAGTTAAAGCCTCCTCGCCAATGAGAGTGACTTATTGCATCAATTATCGATCCTTCTCTTAACCTTAGTACTCAAAGGTAAAAAGATCACAAAATGTCAACCTTTTATTAGATATTGGAATTTTGAAGTAGGTAAATGGAAATTGTTTCTCCTTTAAGTTAGAAATTAAGAGAACCAATTCACAATCTAAAAGTGCTAGACTATGAATGCCTAGCGTTTTACATTTTTTATAATGTTTAAATGTATGCTCAAGGCTTATGTAGTGCTTGGTGAGTTTAGAAAGGATCTCCATTCTAAGAGAAGAAGATTCCCATGCTTGATGCCTCTTGCTCCTTTGATAATTGGAGTTGGCATCCCATTCACCAATATATTATAGGCTGGAGTTGTGAGGGATTATTGAATTCACCCTAAAAACATAGTTAAAAATTCAAAAGACTACATAAAATTTACAATAAAGCTCCAATTTAGAGAATTAATGGGTTTTTTAAATTATCCTTGGTTACACAATGCATAAGAGAATTCTTTCTTTCATAGTTATTAAAAAGCTCTTATATAAGAAAATATTATCACCAATATCCCTACCATCAATACAAGTAGCCTAAGTTTCATTTATAAAAGGTTCTATAGCTTTCATCAACCTGAGAGAAAGAAGTTTTGAAATGAAATTGTAAATAAAATTAACTCGACTAATAGGTTTGAAATCTCGTAAAGATAAGGAGTTATGGATCTATGGAATAAAACATATAAATGTCTTGTTAAACTCTAACCCCTATTGAAGAAGCTTTGAACATCATTTATAAAAACATTCTTAATCAAGTGCTTTCATTTTAAAAGAATGCTTTACTAAGACCATCAAGACCTAACGATTTGTTAGGCTTAATACTGAAAATAAAATTTTCAACGTCGCCTCTAGTAAAGGGAAGAACTAAAGATACAACACTATTTTTTGGTAATCTATATAGAGTGAAGGAATTAAAGAGAGACATGGAAGAAGCTTAATCATCCTTAGAACCTAGATAATTACTAAAGTTGTCAAAGGTGACTTTTGAGATATCTTCTTGGGAGATGAATAATGTACCATCTTCCAATTATAGAAAAGTGGTCCTATTGTGATTTTTCTTTCTTTGAACAGTTTTATGAATGTCTTCCTATCATTATCCTTTAGCCTTTGTATTCTTGACATTTGCTTTGATAAGGAGTATTGAACCTCCACTACCTTAGTATATGTAACTAATTAATGCTTCTTTCTCCTCATTCTGAAGAACTAGATTAAAGGGATCATTATATAACAAATGTTGTATATTTTGGAGTTTGTTAAAGGAGTCCTTCATTGAGGTACGAATGCTTTTATATCTAGTCATATTCAATAACTTAAGTTCATGTTTGATTCTTTTGAGCTTTTCATTACAAATGAATGAAGAATACAAATGAATGAAGAACCTTAGACATTCACTTAGAGTCCTCATTTTGTAGTTTTTTAAAACCCTTCATCCAAAGCTAAGTAGTTATTGAATCTAAAAGGAAAATGAGGTTTCATACCTAAGTCCAAAATTTGGTTGTAGATAGGTGAGTGGTTTAAAAAGTATGGATTACAAAAGATTGCCTTATAGTTAGGGAAAGACAAGAGCCAACTCAAGTTCATCATGCCCCAGTCTAACTTTTTTCTTTGGAATCAAGAATTTTGTTATTATTTGCTCCAAGTAAATAGATTGCCTTCACATTTCAAATGTTTCAACTCAATATTTGAAACACATTTATCTAGCTCATCGGATAGGTTTCTAACACAAACATTTCCTTTAAATTTTGACGGGAATAATATAAATTTTAAATTTCCCATTACCAAACCAATGAGCTTGAATACCTTAATAGATATCCGGCAATTTATTCCATAATATTGTTCTTTGGAAGCTAGAATTTAAGGTATAGATGAAGGAGATATAAATAGTTAACCTAGATTGTAATAAAAATACCTTTAGATGAATTAATTGGTCAGTGATTTAAACTATATTCCACTGGATTTAATTGAACATTGGCTTGAATAATTATTTCTTATTGTATTCAGAATTCCCTATTTCTAAGACTAGGCATTGGAACTCGAGTAATAAATGCCTTATCTAACTCTCATCTCTTGTCTAAATTGCCTCTTGGACCATCTTGCTTCATAGTTTTAACATCTTTTTCTATTGAAGTAGCTATAGTGTTATTAACTTTAGCAGGCTCTTTATCATTGTCTACAAGTTCATCAAACTCTCCTCTCTTAAATCATCTACTTACAGATTTCCATACTTATACTAGGTTCAAAAATTGAGGCCTTTACTGATATGAGACTAGTATAGAGTCCTCATACATATCTCCATTTGAATTTAATCTCTTGATTGAGATTAGTTTAAAGATGGATTGATTTAATTCCACCAATATGCATATCCTAGCATAGGTTACCTTTTTTAAGTGAATGTAGCTTCATCTAAGGCTATTGGTTTGCCAGTAAAGCTGACAATGTAGTTGAGGCACTTAGTGGTCTAATAATCCAATGGAGTATTATATAAACTAATCTAAACATATATTCTCCCACTCTTAAGATTTGATGGAACAACACCTAGTTACTAGTTTTGGAGGAATATTAGTTTGTCTTTAAAATTCTATAGTTTATTATCTAAGAACACTTCATCTTGTGAACTAAAATTGAATCTAAAATGATCATCCTTTGAAATAAGAACCTCTAACAATCCATAAGAATTCTAGATCTTTCTTGCCCAAGCTTTATGAAGGGATGATAAACACCTTTTCTCCCAAAAAAAAATAAAAGATGAGTGCCATTTGAAAACTCTAACCTTTAAGATGTTTAGAAGAGGGGTATAATAAGCTATCCATCTATTGATGTTAGGGGAAATATTGGAGGGAAGTAGCTCAAGCATAATCACTTAGGACTTGATTCCAAGTTCTTCTTAAATAAGTCTTAGAGAGAGAAGTCTTTTTAATGGAATGTGGGCATTGTTCTCATGGAAGTAATGAGGTTAGAGAGGGGTTGAGAAAAGCTAGACTGGAGAGGAGGAAATGAAATGGAGTCTTAGGGAGAGAATTGGTGATTCGAGATTGGGATAGATAATATTTCCAAAAATGGTTTAAAAAAAAAGGAGCAATGGTTTAAAATATCATTACTATAAACGATAACTTAACCAAGGTAGGAAGAATAACATCGAAAAAAAACTCCATATTTGAGAACCAAGCCTATTGTTATCAAAAGTAAAAAAGTAAAATCAAAGTGAGGAATAAATAGTAAGGAAAAGATAAAGTAGGGGGTATAGGGTTGAACATAGATAGGTCAACTGAAAAGGAAAAAAAGGAGGTTTGAAAGCATTAGGCAGAGATGCCATCAGGGACAAAAGGGAAAGGTGAAAGAAGTATTAGGTAGTAAAACAAGAAGGTTATTAGAGATGGGAGAAGGCACTGTGGATAGGATGAATATAAAGTACATTGAATAGGAGAATGAAGGAATTACAGGAACAATAAAGAGAAGGTGGAGAAATCATCGTATCTTTTCTTTTTTTTTACACTTTATCAATTGAGTCCACCTTCATTCTTGAGGATACAATACTTCTTTTCAACTCCTATAAGTTAATAATTAAGTAATGCCTTAAAACTTTCACTTTTGTTAATTTAAATCTAAAATTCTATCAATATCTTAATGATACATATTTAATATATATATATATCATAACTTTTCCTCAACAAGGAAGAGCAGTGTGGCAAGCTTAACTTTATAGATATCTAATAACTAGGATAAGAGTTTAAGCATATTAAACTATTTTGAGGGTTGGTGAATTTTTCTAAGGAAAAAAGGTCCTTTTAAACCCCAAAATTTTGGTGTTCAACAAATTTAATTATTCACTAAATGAGCCCTTATACTTTTAAAATATCACCTTCAAATCCCCTAATAATAATTGTTAGCCACAGTTACAACTTTAAATTTTAATTAATTATTTGAATTTAATTAATTCTATGAAAATATGAAATAATCCATAACTAATATATTGCTTATTGCTAGTCAACCTTCGCTCGCCTAACCTATACTCTCACTAATATATTCCCTAAAAATTAAAAGGATCCTAATTATCTATTTAGCACATAAGTTTCACAAATATACACAATAATTTCTGAATTAAATATATATGTTGTATGTTTTCCAATTATTTAGTCCTATATTCTCCATAAATTTGTACAAGATTAATCTCGTTAAAACCATAATGTACCTATGAATAGATGATGATGGTAGTGAAGTACCAAAATCTTTAAGTTGAATAATTTCATTGTAGATGGTGTATCATTTCAATGTATAATACAAGTAATGCATGACCATTATGTTTAGTTTTTTCTTCATTATTGTATAAAGAATTAAGTACAAATTTTGTTTAGTTAATATTTCTTAAAGATTATAAGGATTCCAATTCCCTAACTTCAAATTTGAAAACCCATATAATATATGTATGGAAGACTCATCTTTAAAAGTCCATTTTTGGTGATTTTTATCTATCATGATTGGAACGACTCAACCACTATATTGTTATTATTACTATATTGTTATTATTATACTACTTTAAGTTAAGTTTTATGATGGGTTTATGATTGAGAGCTCATAAATTGCTATCAATTTGAATTGAAACATGTTTGATTATGTGAAGTGATTTAGAAATCTAAATGGTAGGGACATTGAAATTACAACCTGTTAGCTTTTCATATTTTGTTACTTAGACATATATAACATTATTAATAACTTTGGTCTTTATAACAGTACTGACATGATTATATAATATTGTATCATCATCATCTTAAAATATTTATTTATCTTATTCCTGATGTATATGAAATCCATATGAGTCAATGTCTTATTCTTTTTCAATTGTGGGATGTTGAAAATAAATGAAAAGGGGATTCTATTACATTATAAGGAACATATAGTCAATAATAGCTATGGTATTTGTAAAGGTCGAAAAGGATGCCACTTGAGGACATTATCCATAATAAATCACATGGTTTATGAAAGAAAAATAATAATGCATTATTAGCATATAGGTTGGATATGATTTTTTACTAGGGCCCAAAATTAAAAATGGACAATGGATTAATTAAATATATTAGTGGTTGAGAATTGGTCGAGTTGATATATACTTTGAGATTTTATTTATTCCAAAGTAAGAAAATAAGCAAGAAAGGAAGGGGGAATAAAAAGTCCTATAAACCCAACCTACTAAATTAATAGGAAAAATATAAATAATATAGTGATACTAGATGATGGTGGGCAGAAGAGAGCATAAGGTGCTATTGGTGAAGAGAAAAATGATGCTAATAATAGTGAAAGTGAAAATGGTAGTTGATATTGAATATTTAGTAATAAGTATAATGATAAATTCTAATGAGTTATGTAAGTCCCCAAATTGTATCCTAATTTGGAATGCTACATGTTCATGAAAGTACATGTATGATAAGTGTTAAAATTTGTGATATAATTGAGATGGCATATGACTTAAATTTCGGTTTAATGGATCATACGTAATGAATTGGAATTAATTAACATCATTAGAGAATGAGGTATTAAAATGTACATTTGGACTAGAAAATTTTTCCAAGTGGAAAGATAGTTAGTATATGGAAATTAGTATGACTAAGCTCAAAATTGGGTGACAATTAGACTAGTAATTAATTGACAAATAGACAAATTATGGAGTGACAAATGGCCTAGTAAAATTGTGCCATTTGGCAGTCACACATTAAGACATGTAGATGGCTTCATTGAAGGACAAGTATCTTACCTTCATATTTGACATGTGTCAATAGAGGATGAAGACATCTTGCATCGCATGAAGCTAAGGTGGCAAATTTTCTGCTGGAACTTTCCTCACTCTCTTCCTTGCTCCTCTCAACTGAAACCACTCACTCCCTCTCAACTTCTAGAATTTTTCTTGATTTTGGATCATCTTCACTTAGATCTTTGTAATTAACTGCATTAAGAAATAGGAACTGCTATTTTCGGTGCCATTGTCTTGTTAGTGCTGAAGTTATACCTTGATTTTAGATGTATGCTAATTGTTTGGAAGTGCTGGAAAAATAATTTTGGTTTGACAAATGCAATGCTATATCGGTTTTTGCTGGATTAACTGGTTCTTTGGAGTTAAAATTTGAATATAAGAAGGAAAAGGAATGCTAAACTTGATTTCATGTTATAATATGAAATGTTTGATACTTGAATTGATTGAATATGTGTTAAGAAGATGATAATTAAATGCTAGAAAATTGACTTTGTATGATAATTTCTGGTTTGGTTTTGATGTGTCGAAGATATTTATTTTTAAGTTACTTAATGAATGATTTTTGAATCAGTTCTAGACACGAAATTGATGTCAAATTGAGGCATAAATAAGGTGGAATTGAAGTGGAATTGATGAACTATGATGAAGGGGTGTCAAAGGTGTATGACGTGAGTTAATTGTAGTAGTTTCACTGAATAGACATTGGTATTTTAGCCATAAATTAACCTGTAGATATCCAAATAGGGTTATTTTAATTGTAAATTAAACTACATGCATAATTCCACAATTTTCATGAAGGAATAGAATTTTAGTTCAGTCTCTAAAGGTTTTTTAATTTGGCTGGAATTTGAGTTTTGGTTACTATCACTATTTGAGAACAGTTTGTAGTATTTTGGGTATAACTCTTGCAATAGTGAACCAAATTGTCTTAACTTTAGTTCATTAGAAACTTAAAACATAGAGAAACATTTGTTTAGAAGAACATATTGCCTATAATTCTCAATTTTTATGTCAGAATGGCCATACAAAACTGAACCAAAACTTGTCTTGAGAAAATCTAGAAACAAAAATGCTAAACTTAGTTTTGTGTAATTGTTGACATATATAAGGTTAAGGTACTTAATAATGGTTTAATTGAACTTAATTGAGATTTAAAATGAACCTAAATGATATTATATTAATTGAGTAAAATTTGATTTGGTTATGGATTGTTAATTAAAGTAATTACTTAAAGAATGTGTGGTTAGTGAATAATTTGTCCCTATGAATACTAATGTGTTTCAAATGGTGTATGTGATGTGAATTAAATATGATTTATTATGAATAGGAAATTTGTGTAATTATATGTAATGTGTAAATGCATGATGTATTTAATGGTACATTGTTGCAAATGTTTATGCTCATAAGGTGTGTTAAGTTTGATTGAATGTGCATTTATATGTTCAATTTGAGGAAAATGAAACAAATTCATATATTATTCACTTCATCTTATGCATGTCATTCTGAAATCTGAAATGGTTTGTTTTAAAACTACCAAGTCCTAGTTGTGGGTAAATAGGCATGCTTAGAAGGGTCTGCAGCTACTCCTGTGACACTAAGGTGTCGACATTTCAATGTCTCCTTATATAGACACCGAATAAGGTGTCGACATTTCAATTTCTCCTTATATAGACACTTCGGTGTTTGAGACATAGGTCTCTCCTAATATTGACACTTCGGTGTCTCCTAATATGGACACTCCGGTGTCGAGACATAAGTCTCTCCTATTCTGTGATACCAATCATAGGTATCTCCTGTTCTGGTCTCGTTATCCACTTCTGTAAAAAAGGACTAGTAGGCTAATATGTTTTCTATTCTGATACATTTTCAATTTTGATATAAACAAGTTTTGATCTGAAATAAAAGAAACTTTGATCTTATATAAGATGAATTCTGATTTGGCATAAGTTCTGATCTGTTTTAACACAATTATAATCTATTTAGGACTTGTGTGTTCTGTTCTAAAGCAATGACATTCTGTTCTGGTATTTATACGTCTTGTTCTATAATGATGAATTATATTCTCATATGAGACACTCAATGTTTAGATTGCTCTTTAATATGATCAATTAAAGATTGTTCGTGATATGATCTAATTCTGTACATGTGAATGCTAGACGACTGTTAGAGACAATCACCAATTTATATCTTGTTTAGTTATTCCCCACTAAACTATATGCCTAGCACGGTGATTTTGCCTTCATGTAGGTTCTTATAAGATGAATTGAGATTGGGATAAAGACAATCGCAGTGTCCAAAAAGATTGTGTTTTGTTCTGGAAATGTTCATTTTTTTTTTAGTTTTTTTTCAATGTATGAGACATGTTGCATTTTGTGTTTAGTGTACTAGTTTGTAATATAGTTTGGATTTGGATTTAAGGCTTGTATGTAATAAGTACCATGTTTATGTTATGTTCTAAATATGACCCAACCATTGATGAATGAAATGTATGTTCCTTAAGTTTTTGGAAATGCTTTGGTATATTTTGGATTATTTTGGTTCTGTTTTATGTAGCATTTACATATCCTCCTAGGGGTATGTGCGTGTTACAAGTTAGACATAAGTATAAAGACAAGCCAAGATATAAATTGGATGACTTCAAGTATGAAAATGAATTAATTCCCATTGATAAAGAAATCCTATAAATAAAAACTGCTTATATACAAAGTTGTGGTGAAGAATATGGTGCAGAAAAAGGGTGTTTGATAGTTGTAATTTGCATTATGTTTTAGGGTTTGATTTGTTAAGTAATTAGTGTTATTTTGAGTGTTTAGTATGTATTTAGGTTTCAATTGTGTTAGTTTAGACGTTTAATTGTTTTTATGGGTTAGTATGAATCTTTGAGCTTAATTTGTATATTTTTAGGTACCTTGATTTATGTACTAGTGTCGTAGGGTAAACAGGGAAGAACATGAAGATTTAAAGAGTTGCGGGATAAAAGACATAGGCCACAATCGTGCACATTGGTCATGATCGTGACAGAAGAGGAAGAGCCAGTAGTAGCCAGGCCACGATCGTGCACCAGATGCCACGATCGTGATAGAGAGCGTTAAGTCAGGCCATGATCGGGCATTTCAAGCCACAATCGTGGCAGAAAAGTTAAAGTGCTGGCCACGGTCATGCTCTACGTTGGGATCATATGAAAACTCAATTTTTGGGTGATTTTTCAGACCGTTTTGACCCTGAGTTTAACCTAGAGCTGCTACAGAATAAATAGAATAATACCTAGCAGGCACCAGCAATTTTTTGAGAGCTGAGAGAGCTGTACAAAAAGGGAGATTCTATAAAAATCTGAGAGATACCTAGAAAGAGATCAAGCAATAGAGGAAGGAGACGAAGGAAGAGAGGCACAGATATGCGTTTGATGTGACGTACTTTCCGAAACAGGCAGTTTCCCGCAGCTGCTACCTCCAAGATCCATTCTGACAGTATTTCTATTTTTTATTTCGATTTCATTGGTGTATGAGATTTGGATATTGATTAGAAATATTGTCATTAAGTGTTAATCTTTTTTCTAAACTCACCTTTGGGTTTTTATTCTTGAGATTAATAAAATTTATTTGATTGTGTTTTATTCAATTTATTTGTGATTCAATTTCGATTCTTCATAACTTGGCAACAAACTGAGAGGGTGAGCTGGGTGAAAATAATCGATTTAGGCTAATAAAAGTAAGGTAAATCGATAGGTAGAAAGTTGAATCAAGCCGGTAGAGTCATGTAATTAGAGATCGAACATAGATTCCCGCTAGGTTAATAGACAACTTTAAGACTAATTTCAATTTTGGGACCAATTGTGGATCGAGAGATCGCAATTTCCATAATTTGAATCAGGGATTATTAATTAGGGTTAAGAATTATAGCTCGAGAGAGAGTAATTCACCTTACGACTGTCTAGGCCCTTTAAGTCAGAAATTACACAATTGGGTAGATTTTCTTTAGTTTTGAATTAATTCCCCCTTTCTCTCAATTAGTCACTTCTAGGTTGAGTTTCGGATTATTTGTGTGAGCTGGCTATTTTTTCATTCTTTTGGTGCTTTAATTTCTCATATTTGATTCTTGATTAATTTTAATTTCTACAGTAGTTGTTTAATTAGGTGTTGTGAACTTAGTTGCCGTTAGATTTTAGGATTAGTTCCCTTCCTCGTGAGATCAACACCTTAGGCGCTACATGAATGACCCGTGCACTTGCGGTAATTACCAAGATTATAAATAGTAAAACTTTGCGTGTGTAACCTTGAGCGAATAAGTTTTTGATGTCGTTTCCGAGGATGGTAACTTAATTCTATAGTTTAAGGCGTTAGAATAGTTATTTTTTTTTCTTTTTTTTTGTTTTCATTTTTCGTTAGTTTTACTTAGGAATCATGCTCTTGCATGAACACAAGAGTCACGAGGGGTTCAAGTCGTGCAGCAAAGACTTTAGATTTAGATATAACTCATTTAGAACGAACCTTAGGAAAGCATAGCAAGAAGAAGAAGAAGAGATCGAGAAAGCATAAATGGCCGAGGAATTTCAAAGAAATATGGATCAAGAAAGTCAATCTTGACAGGCAATAATAGCTAACCCTCATAGATTTTATGAGGCCAGGGTTTAATACTGCGAATCAAGGAGTGGTTAGACCAGTTATTCAAGCGGTATCTTTTAAAATTAAGCCAGCCCTCCTGAACATGCTTCAACAGAATGTCCAATTCTATGGACTTGCAAATGAAGATCTGAATGCTCACATCATGAGTTTTCTAGAGATATGTGATACTTTCTGATATTACTAGATGTCGAAAGACGCAGTGAGAATTAGGTTGTTTCCCTTTATGCTTAGGGATAGAGCGAAGGCTTGGTATTATTCACTGAGCCCCGCTAACATTACAACATGGGACTAACTAGTGCATGCCTTCCTAGATAAATACTTCCCACTAACAAAGACCACCAAAATTATTAAGGAAATTATAAACTTCCAACAAGGTGACGGGGAGTCTATTTATAAAGCGTGGGAGCATTGCAAGGATCTACAAAGGAGATGCCCACACCATAACTTACCGAAGGAATTCCTGCTGCAGACATTCTAGAACGAAATGAACTCACATACCAGAGGCACCATTGATGTTGCTTCGGGAGGATCGTTAATGAGAAAGACGGTCGATGAAGTAGACGAGTTAATAGAGGAAATGGCTAACAGTAGCTGCTTTTACGCAAGTGAACACAGTAGATAATTTACTAACTCTAGGGAGCAGAAAGGAGTTATTATTGTCGATCAAATGATAGAAATGCAAGCTAAGATCGACAACTTGACGTGATAATTCAGTAATATGAAGTGTCATCCTTAGCTACGGTAAAGGCCGCGTAATTGAAGTGTGAGCTATGCGGCCAATTAGATCACAATACGGTGGACTGTTATCTGATGAGAGACGATAACCCGGAGCAAGTTAATTATATGGGGGGCCAATTTAGATATGGAGGGGGTAATAATCCCTACTCCAACACATATAACCCCAGGTGAAAGAATCACCTAAACTTATCATAATCTAACAACAACAATGGAGGGCAGTTCAAACCCCAAGGACAATCGAGCCTCCAATAGGAAAAAATAAGCTCGATGGATTCAAAATTAGACAGAATTTTAGATAAGATAGGAGGAATGGAGGAAGCACATAGGAGGCTTGAGACTAAATTCGAGCAAGTCACAAAGAATCATGCTTCTATCCATAATTTAGAAGTCCATGTGGGGCAGCTCACAAAAGCAATGTCGACTCAGAATGCTGAAACTCTTCCAAGGAACACTGAATCGACCCAAAGGAGTGTATTATGGTTATAAGTCAAACACAGGACGAGGAGCTGGAAGAGGTAGACAAAGGAGAAGGTCAAGTAGTTAAAGGTGACCCTCCAATGGAGACTATGAACAAATCAGTGCAAGTAACTCGATGGATATTCTTAAACCAATTTTTTGCTCAGAAGGAATTATATACTAGGAGGGAAGTAGAAACATTACAAAAAATCGAGCCAAACAAATTCGAGGAAGTGATGGAATGAATACATATTAATATAAAATTACAAGAGTTGTTTACAGGGAAGGGGAAGGAGTGAATATTGGAAGACACCCCCAAAATAATGAAGAAGGATGATCTAGGGGACTTTTTCATCCCATGTAGTATCAACAAGATCATCACAGATAGGGCATTTGTAGATTTAGGCATGAGCATAAATGCGATTCCCTACACTCTCAGTCTTATATTAGGGTTACAAGAGTTAATGCCTACAAATTTTTTAATTAAGACAACCGATAGGACTTCACTAGACCGATGGGATCCATACAAGATATGCCGGTCAAAGCCGGTAATTTTATCTTTCCCACAGCTTTCTATATTTTGGATATCAATGAAGATAAGGATACTCTGATGATTCTTGGATGACCATTCTTAGCCACTGCGTGCTCAATTATTGATGTAGATAGGGGCAAACTAACTTTATAAGTAGGAACGACGCAACTGACCTTTAAGGTGACTGTTAAAGAGTACAGAGCTTCTTCAACTCCAGTGGATCGTAACAAACCCGAACCTCTAGGAGAATAGGAAGACATTGAGAATCCTGCAAATGCTTTACGAAAGAAGTGCTCGTGAAGGAGAAGGTGAGGCAAGGAAAATTTCAAAGAAGGTGGTAGTTGCAATATGGTAGAAAATATTCAGACTTTGAGATTAATAACGATGTTACCATCAAATTAGTCACTCCAACCACTATGAGCTTTAAAGAAGTGTCAAGCTACCGACGTTAAAAGAAGCACTATATGGGAGGTAACCCATGGAAAAATTAGTTTATTATTTTAATTTTGTTAGATTAGTTGAATTTCATAGTTAGGTTTATTCTTATTTTGGTTCAATAAAAGCAAAAAGAGGAATAGGATTTCGAAATCATAGGGAAGAGTACGCAAGCATATTAAGAGAAGTGAAAAAGAACTATGAACTGAGAGAGAAAAATAATTGGAAGAAGAAGGACTTGGTGTCAGGATACAGGCGCTGGCCACGACTGTGACCTGTCAGGTCACAATCATGGCCTGTGATTGAGATTTCCTTTGGTGGTACACCGCATGCAGGCATGATCGTAGCCTTCGACTATGTACAAAAAGGGGATAATGGGAATTTTAATTGACACATTTACCATTTTACCCTTTTTACCACTTATTTATTCAATTCTTACTTAACTTTCACCTTCACTTTTATGTTTAGTTTATCTCTCTAGAACTCCAAATTTCAAACGCTCTAATATCTCTATAGAATTTTTCAACCGTCAACTTTCCAAACTCAACCCAAGCATGCCTCGTATTAAGCAAACCGACTAACTAGAGCCACAGAACACAATAAGTCGCGGGAGGGGGAGAAGAAACTGAGCAGCAAACTTCGGAGCTCCTTTTCCTATCTACAATGAGGAGGAAGGTATTCGTTTCCATTTCCTTCATTTTAGGCAATTTTTTGTGCCTAAATATTTTGATTTTGATACATTGGATAGGATAGAAGTGCGTGAATAGGTAGAGAACTTAGCAGAGAGGATCCAGTGGGGTCAATTTAATAGATTCTAATTCCCTGTTTATGAAGAGCTTACCCTAGAGATTTTCACGTCTTTGACCTTTAACCCTAAAAACACTAAGAAATTATGGTTTAGATTGAGGGGGCGAGCATATGAACTAATGGTAGAGATCATGTGTGACATATGTGGATTCCCCAAATCCACCATTGTCGACCAACTTGATGACTTCTGTGCCTCCCAATACTGGCACAAGCTTACTGGCATTGAGGGCTTTTATGCCAAAAATGTCCACAATAATATTATCCGGTCCAATGAACACTTGCTGCTACATAAATTTATGTGTCAGCTGGTCTTTGACAAATCAGAGACCAAGAAGTGTTCCACCCAGGAACTATTCATACTATGGTTATGGACCATAGTATTTTGATATGCGCACCCATGCATGTGCTGAGTGCTCTTACTATGACTCCGCGAAAGCGGAGCAACCGTCTTGGAACGGGGTACTTGGTTTCTATCATTGTAGAGCATTTTGGTGTGGAACGGAGGGGGTTAACAGTGCATCTGTCCAAGTTCCTTGACCATCATCATCTATTTCAGGCAGAGATCATTCACTCCACCAACATAAGTCTGCGGGAAAGCAATGAAAAGACACATGTAAGAACCAGGGCAGGTTAGGCAAGCTAAAAGCTTCGAGCCTCCTAGGCAGGCACAGGAGGCATCAACAAGCGAGGAATTAGAAGAAGAGGAAGAAGAGGACCAACATTGGACAAAGGTTTTGGATGCGATATTTGAAACCAACAGAACACTAAAGGAAGTGCGTATACAAAGACACCAAAGCTGAGAGATTTGCCTAATCTATTGGTATTTCGAAGCTTAGGGTGTTCAATTACCACTTCCCACACCATCACCACCTCTATCTCCTTAGGATTCAAGTATAACCCAAACATTTTTCAATTTATTTTGTTTTGTGTTGTTTATTTTTCCGTTATTTTTATTTTTATTTTTATTTTTATCATTTAATTTTATCTGGTCTTTGTTATTTTAATTTCTGTTTTCACATTTCGTTTATGTATGTACCGTGCGTGTTTTCTTCTCACATTGAGGACAATGTGTTGTTCAAGTGTAGGGAGGGATTCTGTGTTTTTCTTTTGTATGTGAATTTTGCATACTGTATGATAGTATTAGGTTGCATGTTGTGAAGTGTGTGAATGTGTCAATGGCTTAGATTGAGTGATCTTTTTTTAATTTTGGGCATAGTCTATTAAGTTGTGAACAATCATTAGCCTGCGAAATTACTGAAATAGGGGGCCTTTGGATAAATATAAAGCCTAATTAGGACTTAGTGTAAATTTAGCACCCTATAAATTGTCACATTCATTCATAATTTGAGTCCTTTTAGCTAAGAAGCTTAACTAGTATATTTTTCGTGGAAATGAATAGTTTAAAGCAACAAGGTAGGAAATAAAAAGTAGTGTTTCATAAGTGTTCAATAATCACTATTCCGCTAGCCTTCAGGTTATGAATAGATCTAGTAGCTAGTTGAAAACGTGATATAGCTGAGTAACTGAATCGACATGCATTACAAATGTGTGCCTTTGCGTAAAAAGGCTATAATGACGTTTTAACCAAGCTATTAATAAATGACTTAGTCGAGTAATCGAATCAACATTTATCACAAATGTTTGCCTCCAAGTAAAAGACTAAGTCTCGGGTTAAATAATAATAATAATAAATAAAAAAAAATAAAAATTGTGTGTTTAAATAAAAACCTACCGGACTTGTAATAGGCTTAAAGTTTCATGGAGCTATACCTAGGAACAATTATCGAGTCTGAAGGATCGAAAAATTATTAATGTGTGTGTACAATTGAAATGGGTAAATAGGGTAACAATTGGTCTTGAGTTAGTCGTATATTTAGTTCAAAGACCCTAGACGTCTATTTTGCATGTTAATGATTTGACATAATTAGAATGGGTGTGTCTAAGATTAAATTTAGTTCATGAAGACTAGAGCCATTATCACATTATTGCATGGTGTGTTTTTTTTTTGTTAGGTGTTTTTGTTTGTTTACTTGAGGACTAGCAAACATTTAAGTGTAGGGATGTTGATAGTTGTGATTTGCATTGTGTTTTAAGGTTTGATTTGTTAAGTAATTAGTGTTATTTTGAGTGTTTTGTGTGTATTTAGGTTTCGATTGTGTTAGTTTAGGTGTTTAATTATTTTTATGGGTTAGTATGAATCTTTGAGCTTAATTTGTATATTTTTTAGGTACTTTAATGTGTGTGCTAGTGTTGCAGGATAAACAGGGAAGAATGTGAAGATTTAAAGAGTTACGTACTAAAAGACATAACTCACGATCGTGATAGAGGAGGAAGAGCCAGCAGCAGCCAGGCCATGATCGTGCACTAGGGGCCATAATCGTAATAGAGAGCGTTAAGTCAGGCCATGATCGTGCACTTCAGGCCATAATCATGACAGAAAGGTTAAAGTGCTGGCCACGATCGTGCCCTGCATCGTGTTTACACAAAAACTTGATTTTTAGGTGATGTTTTGGACTATTTCAACCCCGAGTTTGACCTAGAGTTGCTACAAAATAAATAGAACAATACCTAGCAGCTACCAGCAGTTTTTAGAGAGCCAAGAGAGTTGTGCAAAAAGGGAGATTCTGTAAAAATCTAAGAGAGACCTAAAGAGAGATTAAACGATTAAGGAAGGAGACGAAGGAAGAGAGGCACGGAGATATGTTTGACGCGACGTACTTCCTGGAATAGGCAGTTTCCAGCAATTGCTACCTTCGAGATCCATTTCGACAGTATTTTCTATTTTTTATTTCGATTTCAATGATGCATGAGATTTAGATATTGATTAGGAATATTGTCGTTGAGTGTTGATCTTTTGTCTAAACTGACCTTTGGGTTTTTTGTTCTTGAGATTAATAAAATTTATTTGATTGTGTTTTATTCGATTTATTTGTGATTCAATTTCGATTCTTCATAACTTAGCAATAAACCGAGAGGGTGAACTGGGTGAAAATCATCGATTTAGGCTAACGAGATTTAGGAAAATTGATAGGTAGATAGTTGAATCAAACTGGTAGAGTCGTGTAACGAGATATCGAACATAGATTCCCAGTAGGTTAATAGTTAACTTTATAACTAATTTATGTTTTGGGATCAATTACAAATCGAGAGATCGCAATTTTCATAATTTGAATTAGGGATTATTAATTAGGGTTAAGAATTATAACTCAAGAGAGAGTAATTCACCCTAGGACCGTCTAGGCCCTTTAAGTCAGAAATTACATAATTAGGTAGATTTTCTTTAGTTTTGAATTAATTCCCCCTTTCTCTCAATTGGTCACTTCTAGGTTGAGTTTCAGATTATTTGTGTGAGCTAGCTATTTTGTTCATTCTTTTGGTGCTTTAATTTCTCATATTTGATTCTTGATTAATTTTAATTTCTGCAGTAGTTGTTTAATTAGGTATTGCGAACTTAGCTGCCGTTAGATTTTAGGACTAGTTCCCTTCCTCGTGGAATCAACACCTTAGGTACTACGCGAACGACCTGTGCGCTTGCAATAATTACCAAGGTTATAAATAGTAAAACTTAGCACATGTAACCTTGAGCGAACAGTGTTATTATCTTAAAAGTGACAATCTAGATGAGTTCATATCTAAGTATAAAGACAGTGGTGAAAGATTTGTTATTACAAAATCTAAGTTGTATTATGATCCCAATTACTCTATTCCAACCTAGAAGGTTGGTTTAAGATTAAAAAATGTGAGGTAGTTTAAGGATGGCACCATTAAATATTTTATGGCCATGTCTCTAAATTTGAATTTTGTGAAAATGAGAAGTATAACATTAAAGTGCAATGTGTAAAAATTGTTACTGGTTGATTTGTATATGTAATGAGATAAATGATAATTGTTTTGTTGTTAAAAGGTATGAATTTATACAAAGTTGCTCAAAAAAACTATTGATAAATTGGTCACATTTATATAGCTAGAAATTATATATACAAAGGATCATATGGAAGCATAACCAAAAATTAGAATTACAAGGTTGAAAGTCATGCATCATAAGGACTTGAAAACATATATTAGTTAGAGTATATGTGAGATAAAAAATGTAGTTGTATGTCAAACATTACATAAAGGTCTCACTAGTAAGTTTTTCTAATTATTGAGATATGGTAAGGAGCTGAAAAGAAAAAAAAAGCCTCGATCAACCTGGAAGATCAAAACTATCACTAATAACTTATGTGGTAAGCAAATTTTTTAGCAAAGTTATGTATGTTTAAATAATTTCAAAAAATGGTTGGATTGAAGGGTGAAGACCAATAATTGTACTAGATAGTTGTTTCCTTAAAGAGATTTGTAAAGGAGAATTGTTAGCTCTTGTTGGGAGAGATAAGGACAACTAAACATTCTTGATTGCTTAAAGTGTAGTTAATGTGGAATGTAAAAAGATTTGAAAATAGTTTCTAGAGTTAATTTCAGATCTTTAACTTCAAGATAATGAAGGAAAAATATTTATCGCTAATATTCAAAATGTTAGTTTTTCATTTTAAATGTTATTTTAATAGTTAATATTCATCTTTTTGTTATTATATTAAATTGAAATAAATGAGTTTAAGTTGACTTTAACATGTTGAAATGATGAGAATGTTATCTTCAACTATAAATTAGAAAGAAAACATAAGTAGGTAAGGTAAAAAATATTTCATGTATTTAAATATGCAACGTATTTAAATGTATGATGGATTTTTTTGTTTGTTTCTAATTCATTTTCTTCTACAATAAATGGATGTGTTAGCAAGGACTCATGAAGCTTGTTAAGGACTTACTTCCTTAAGAAAAGTATAGGAAATATGCTAGTCTAGAACATCCATGCTAGTTGGAGAGGTGATGACTTCAAGATCCAATTCTTAACTATTTTTATATCAACATTCATACTAGAATTCAATAATTAATTGTACACATTGAAGATATTGGAGAGGAATATATACAGGTGTTATAGGAATATACAAAAGAGATATAGTATAAGGCATTTTATGTAGATGAAATAAAATGTGATTACATTGACAACATTTGTAAAATATTAAATTTTTAGATTTTAGAAGGAAGATTGAAGCCATTCATTATCATGTTGGATCATATTAAAAATGGTGATGAATAGAATGCATAAAACGAGGACATTTGCTTTAAAATAGCACCATAACTTTGCTTTTAGGATTATGACCAAACTGGAAGAGAATAAGCAAGATAGCTTCAAGTTTTATATTAACTCAAATAAGACTTATGGGCATAGAGTAGAGTATAGAATAGACAAATTTTATGTTAAGTTTCTATATGGGACTTGTACATACAGAGTTTAAAACCTGACAGGAATATCATATCCTTATATAAAAAGCAATCATTTATCATTACATTCATAAGTGATATAGTAACAACTCCCTCTACCCTTTAGATGTTGAAAGATTTTGGCCATCATGTAAAGTTATAAAAGCTCCCATAGTAAGGAAGATGAACGGTCACCAAAAAAAAAAAGAGATAGAAAGAAGATAAAGATTTTAACAACCAAAGGCAAGAAAAATTTCTAAGCATGATAGGATTACGAATTGAACCAACTGCACAATTTAAGTAAATAATTGAAGAGGGTGTAAGAAAAAGTTATGTTATCTAGTATTAATTATAAATTTTGTATAATTAAAAATTTTCTCAATATGTTATTCATGAACCAATATTGCAATAAAGAAGAGACACAACTAAAAATAATCCAAAGCTAATAAGTAAAGTAAACAATCACCAAAAACTCTTAAATATAGGAAATAATCACCTAATAAAGCTAACTAATTGAAGGAATTCAATATGAATTGCTTATAAGAGAGTTAGAGCCAAAGGCATAGGTAAAGGAAAAGGTAGGGACAAATTATGATAAACCAACAACTAAAAGAACCAAATTTAAATACAAGCTACATACAACAATTTAATGATAGATTGAACACAAGATAGAGAGGCAGAGGAAAAGGAAGGATTTAATGGCCTTTAGGTTATCGAGTATACTATAATGAAACAACCTATGCAATATAATATCATGTAAGCATTCTATACTATATAACTTTAACCTATAATCAATAAAAAACATAATTTTACATAGAAATAACATTCAATTCAGATGTTGACTCCTTGATCAAATTCAAGACTAATCATAGATAATCTAGAAATTAGAGACACAAATATTATGGAATTATCTTAACTTTGTTTTTAGAAAATTCATTATTGTCACTAATGTTAACATATTTACTTTGTGGATGCTACCGGTTTATAAATATGTATATGTCACCAATTTAGTGTTTATAAGTCCACTTTGTCTTTCCTAGTTTTGGTTTCCTTATCACATACAAAAAGGATTAATCTAGGTACATTTCCACAAACAATGTTTCATGCAATTGTAATTGAATCATAGACATTTAATTGACAATTAAAACAAGTTAACATTAAATAATAACAATGTACACTATCTTATTAGTGGTTTATCTAACAAACTTCAAAACTAAATGTTAATTTTTTCCTCGCTAATATCCTTAAAAGGAACTTGTTATATAGCTTTTCTACAACAAGTGTAAACAACATAGATATAGATATCGTGTATATTATCTTGTAGTAAATTACCAACTTTTGTTACTTTTCTCCTTTATCAACAATAAGGTTTACAGTCCCCTTGAACTCGGACGACTTCTTTTTGTTTTGACCATTTAATCTTCTATTTTAAATTGTTCTTGACAAACTCAACTTGTTTTTTCTTCCAATATACCAAATTAATAAATCAATGCCTTTATCTCTTCATCTACTTATTTTCAACTTTTAAGGAATATTAATTATATATTTCACCCTCTATATCATATTTTTATCATACCAAAGAATAAATCGACAAGCTCCTTCCTACAAAGATAGATATAATGTTTCAAAATTAATTCAACCATGTTAATAAATAATCTCTTACAACTTACTTCATATTGTTAACAATTATAAAATCTTCTACCAAGATTGTTAGTAGTCCAAAAGGTCATGAATGAGCTTCTTATTCTACATTGGCAAAATATTTATTCACCACTTATTTGTCTTTTTCTCTGACTCCTTTCTGTTGATATTAACAAATCTATATTTTATCCTAATTTTAAACATTTATAACTAAAAAATGAGATTAAGCATTGACTATTTATATACCTTAATTATTGTGTAATAACAGTACTCAGTTAAATATCATTGTTAAGAATATCCTTATTAACATAACTGATTATCAAACTAGAAAGCCCACTATTACATATGTCATTAAAGATGTTAGTTGACAATCAAATTAAAATAAAAAAAGAACAATAAACACTACACAATTCAAAATCTACATAAACCCCATTTTGTACACTATTACATAAAAATATAAATTCATAATAAGTCACTAGTTGTGGTTCTTACCTATTTCAAGCTCGTATAAATAGATTCAATAATGATGATGATTACCAACTAGAGAATAATATTTCTCCTTAAAATTAGGAGATAATGAATTAAATTTGGAAAAAATAATGTTTTAATACTTATGAAAGTGCCTAGTAGGA
Organism: Erythroxylum domingense; assembly: GCA_025594535.1. Taxonomy (NCBI): domain Eukaryota; kingdom Viridiplantae; phylum Streptophyta; class Magnoliopsida; order Malpighiales; family Erythroxylaceae; genus Erythroxylum; species Erythroxylum domingense. The sequence continues at coordinate 23,836,407 of JANQBM010000221.1, forward strand.
GGAAAACTTATATTTTTATTCCTCGGTAAATTTTAAATAGGATCTTTACACATTACAAATGATGCATATGAAACACTTTTAACATCAGGGGTTTGAAGGTGAGTTTTTTAAAGTTTAAAATCAATTTGTTAAAAAATAAATTTAAGAAGTGAAATGTTCCAAGCATCAAAGTTTAAGGACCTTAACGCTACGTTTGGTTCCTGTCTCCAGTATGTGTAGACGGAACGAAACAGGACGGAACGAAACAAAAGCTGGAGACAGTGAGGTGTTTGGTTGTGGTGGACAGAATAGAATTTTCTGTCTTCGTCTCGAGGACAGAATGTGTTTGGTTGCAGTGGACAGGACGGAAAAATTGTGACAATGACAAAAATGCCCCTGGTCTGGAATATGATTAAAAATATGTAATTAATTGACAATTTCATTACGAACTATGTGTGATAGTTGAAAAAAGTTAACAAATAATAACAATTACAAATTATTATGAAATATCGAATAATATAAGAGCAATAATAATAATAATAATAATAA
>JANQBM010000221.1:23989856-24016633 GCA_025594535.1 Erythroxylum domingense
TTAAAATCATTTTCAGTAAAACCACTAAACTAAACAAGAAGAAATGGAACAAAAGATGGTTGAAATTGAAATGTAACACACACAAGAAGAAATGGAACAAAAGATGGTTGAAATTGAAATGTAACACACACATTCATCATAATCTGCTTCAGCTTATACTGTTCTGACCACTTCTATTCTTGTAATGTGCAAGAACACGAGTTAGTTTTCAGAAACCTTAATGGTTAAGAAATTACGATAGGTAGTATCTATAAGTAACAAGACCTAGTAATCTATAAGTAACAAGACCTAGTAACGGTAGTCATTTTTCTGATTATATGGTTAACACTGAATGCGAGCGAAATGAAGAAAGCTTCGTCAATCCTATTTGAACTGAATAAAATAAATCCTTATCCAAATTTGCCGAACCTATTGCATTTTGTAAACTATAATACCCTTTCAAAGGTAGGTATATCATCCGTAAGGAGGTTAAATTCATACGCATAACTAACATCCTCTGATAGGTTGTATGTTTCTGTCATTCACAAGTACCAACACTCGGACTGCCACCAAGCAAAAGGTCCTGTAAACAAAAGGAGCCAAACAGGTTGCTGCTTCTTTTGCCTTCTCTTCCTTTGGGTTTTATGACCATCAGAGTTTGAACTTAGACTACTACTATCCCCAGCCCCTGCGTTCGAAGACCCCTCTACTCTGAAGGAAGATCCACTGCTGCTACTTAAAGTATTGCTGGATTTTCATTTTTTTAAGGTAAATAAGAAGTTCACCAATCAATTGTAACTGGTACAAATGCAAGAATCAACTCAAAAAATAAAGGGCTTAGTCCCTAAACTAGCCAAAGTCCCTTAAAGCATGATAGCAAGAGCTACAACAACCAACAGAATAAAGTACTACAAAGATAGCTTGGAGGTCATGGTTGGGGATAATTCAGAGACAATTCCATGAGCCAAAGCAGTCAGTCTAAGCTTGATGAAGAATTTGTTTCGATTGGCCTCAACTTCCATTTTGGCATTCGCAAAGATTCTGGTATTTTTTTCTCTCCAGATGAGATGGACAATCAGCCCAAAAGCAATCATGAATAGTTTTCTGTCAATTTTGTTCTTCATGATGAGGATGGTTACCCAATTTGTGATATTTAACCATTCATCACTGGAGCAATTAAGGCTGAAAACGCCAAGTAGGCAGTTCCAAATGGGTGAGGAATAAGAACACTTAAAAAATAGGGGATTGTGTGTTTCCTGGTCATCTTCACATAGTGCACGGACAGTGCTATCAAGTGGGAACTTGATCTTGTCCCTTGTACCAAGCCTTCGAGATACTACTAATCAAAGTCAGACGGAATGCGATGGAGCAATCAGAGGATCCCAAACTAGTCTAAAAGCTTGCATTCTTGGTTTTGGATCTGTTTAACAATTTCTTGGAGGAGTTGAGGAATTTCAAGGACTTGTTTACAGTAAAGTAGCAGATATAGGTATCAGGTTTTAGTTTTATATTTTAAAAATAATACAAAACAATCTTTTAATTTGTACAGATAAATTTTAGTTTTATATTTTAAAAGGTACAACTTTTATAAAATTGAATAATTAAAGACAAGAAAATATATTGTGCAATAATTACTTTCCACTTGTTTTAAAGAATTATAATGACATAAAATTGGTATAATAAATATATTTTCATTTGATTGAAAAGTGACTCGTTCTTTTCATATATTATTGATATATATAAATATTGTTCATATTATGTGTCTGACAATTATATATAAACTAAGATTTATATGAAGTGATTAAAGTATTACAATTATTAACAATAAAGAATTAGATAATGAGAGTTCGTTTGCAGAAAGGCCACAATTGGTGAAATGAGTGATCAATTCACTCTGTTCACGCTTTTTCTTTTAAAAGGCCTAATTGAGTCTATACAAAGGGTTATGAGGTGTTTTATGTGATTGGGGATCACAATAGAAATATAATGCCAATGTTAGATGGGAAGAGGTATGTAAACCAAAGAAGAAGGGGTTTAGGAATCACTCTGATTAATATTAGTAATAAGGTCCTTATGCGAAAGAGAATATGGAGAATGTTTGTAGAAGGTTAATATTAGGCCTTCATTGTCATGGTTCCTATATCACTTCTCAAAGAATTCTAAATGCATGATATGGAAAGGTGATTCGGATTATTTGTTCTTTAGTATTAATAATACTCAACCAATGCTTTTACTAGTGGATAGGTTTCCAAGTGATGGGGCAAACTAGTGAAGAAACTTTCCAGATGAACTTCAAAGCATTATACTAAGGTATAATCCTAATCTGGAGAAAAATAATACTTGCAAAGAGTTTCTTAGGAGTTAAGGATGAATAGATACTTGAGTTTTAAAATGAAAAAAATGCTTCAACTCTCAAAGAAAAACACTACAATCATATACTGACAAAACCTTTAATGGATCACAGAAAAATCATCAAAACCTCACTATCACAAGTGAATGTCTTACGGTAATAAAGCATATCCCTTCCCTTGAGCTTATTGCAAGTGATAAAATATTTCACTTCAATTAATAAAGATAGACAGTAACAATAAAGTCATTTTTGTAAAATATATCACAATCCTTATTTTTAAATGACCACATTCATATGTTTATCAAGTGAGTGAATAACCATATTATTATAGTATTCATAACACTTATCTCATATTTTCCCTTTATTCACTGTTATAAAGAATGTAAACACGTTCAGATACAAAGCTTCGGCCATGTGCGTCTAAACCTGCATTATAGATAAAGCTTTGAGCTATAAGGCCGGAGCGCTCAACTGAAAATAAGCATTGAAAATACCAGACGCCCAGGCATACAACATGATGTAAACATACACATTCGCTTTAATTTTTTATGGAATCAAAATTTTGCTAATTCCAAGTCTAAGCCCCAGGGAACTTACATACTGAAAGCTGGAAGAACCAATTTTGGATCCTTTATTGTTTACCAAGAAAAATACTAAGAATCTCCGCTTGGATTTGTACCAGACTGCAAAACCTCTCTGCTCCTGTAACCTTTAAAAGACGATGCAGGATACAAGCTACTGCCTGAAGGCTTCATTCTACGAAGTGACGGGCAGGTCTCCTTCAAGTTCAGATATCACGATCAATGAGTCTAGCATTTTGAGGCACAGGGGTTCTGATTTGGGAATTGGATTAATGACCTGCAAAAGTTAGGCTTGAATTAGACACTACATTGCCTATACATAAGAACTGAATATGGCTGCAATTTACTGTCATACCATTTCTATACCTTTTTGTTATCTTTTACATAGCCTATAGCTACCTCTTTCCGCAAATAGGCCCTTTCAGAGAGCTCTGAGAATGAAGGATTCTCCCCTTCTTTCATGTAGAGGCTTATATCCTGACAAAGCATGCTACTAAATTATACACAAAAAATGAAGTCAACTGGTTATGCAATAGACTCAACTTATTTCATGGCCCCATTAAGAGTTTGTATTGCATGTTTCATCCATAATGTAGAAAGCTACATCGTAAAATCAATGGCACTAATCATAATGGTTAACGGTTATCAGTAGCATTAAGGACATGGGCAGCATAACTATAGATCATTTCCAAGAACTGCCTTCCCTCCTCAAGGTAACAAAGACAAGATCCATGATGATGTTTAGTAAGCCTCGGTTTAGTTTTATTCTCAACAACATTTTTAACCACCTCATTTACAATACTATAGAAAGCTCCAACTCTATTCCCAGAAAGCACTCAAAACTGGAAGGGTAAACCTACCAGGTGGACTACTGAGCTACAAGTCCCAACTATAATTGTAAAATATTCATTATTCTCAACAACTTTTTTACCCACCTCATTCACAATACCACTACAGAAAGCTCTAACTCTATTCCCAGAAATCAAAACTGGAAGGCTAAACCTACCAGGTGGACTACTGAGCTACAAGTCCCAACTATAATTGTAAAATATGCATCACTTCTTTTGAAAAGGATTATATGAAATCTGTCTCCAGCATCCATCAGTCGTTTAATGGATGAACGATTCCCATCGAGACGCATCTTGATTAGCCTCTTATATGAAAACAATCTTACTATATTTTGAACTTCAATTGCAAATCACGATCAACATATATACATATTTCCCATTTGGGAGTGCCTCAACTTCTCAAATGACAGACAATGATTCACAGTATTGAGACAGAAAGAGAGAGTGACAGAAAAAGACAAGCCTAAGGACAAAGATGGTGACAAGGAAAAAATATCAAAGATTCTAGGGATTTAAATGAAGACGACACATCTCAAGCAAAGAAAGAGAAAAAGGGAAACCACTGGTAAATGGATTGTGTGTGCTTGTGTTGAGGTTGGAAGAAGAAGAAAACTGCGAGAGACAAGGTATAGAAAGAATTGGAGGAAGAAGAAAACTACGAGACAAGGTATAGAAAGAGACGAACGAAAAACTAATATACCAAAAGCGAGGGAGAAGAAAAAGATTAGTTATCGTTGACCATATCACATCACTTTTGAGCTTATAGTTTACCCTCTTTTAACTTTTCAAGGTATCATTAGGAAGAACTAATATATATATATGATTCAATCCTAAACCTCACCAGCAATCTGAACCTCTAGAATTAATGATTTCGTAACCTAATCGTGGTTTTATGAACACAGGATCTTAAGTGCAAGTATGCAATTTTCATCTTTTGATGCTGCATAAATATGCACATTAATGTTGATAAGAGCTATTACGTAAAAAGATCAATAGACTTCGTCCAACCAACTTCAGTTTTTGGGGTGAATAGTTTCTTCACATGGTGCTATTATAACTAAGGAAAGAACTTTTATTGCAAAGCCAAGTTATTTGATCTTTTAACATGGTGTTGGAGCTTTAAACTAACAAATAGTAATTAGAGTCCACTTTATCTTGGTCTCATATTCAAAATTCGGGATATTTTAATATGAAGTCTGGTGGAGGTATAACAAGTCTCTCTAAAGTCTCCACGCAGCTTCCATGTAATGGATCTTGGTTCGAAAGGAAACAAGAGTTAAACGATTCCTTCACGAGTCTTAACAATTTAAGCTGCTTGGGGTTTTTATAGTTTTTTTTTTCCAAATACAATTTTGAATAGACATAGAAACCACGGGATCTCATTTGCTAAGGCAATATATCCAGATTATAATAGAACCAATTTACCTTCACATAAATTTCATCACCCTCAGCATTGAGTATATCTTTCCACACTTCATTAAGTTCCCAGTTTTCTGCCACTGTCATTCATGTAGAAGTTACTTATCAAAACAAAATGAGAACATACGAAACCATTACACAAGAAGTAGAGGACATAGATTCAACACCTTGAGCTGTGACAAGGCTCATTACTTCCTCAGCAGCAATGGAGGTCAGGGATGGCTTGATTCTTGTTATCTGTAGGGATTTCATGAGTTCAGCTACATCTCGCACAAATTAATGATATACATGTCAAGAAAACGGTATATTGAAGATCATTTACTTGTTTCCCCAATTTTGAGTCAACAATCTCTGCGACTAGATTTTGAACCTGAAAAAGTCATTTTTTCAGTCACTTCCTCCAGGGGCATAAAATATCAATTAACCAGTATGTTGGAGTAGAACCAGAAAATTCAAACTAAACTATCCACATTTATCACTTAACTATGGTATATTCACCTTCACTCCAAGTTTGTTGCAGATACTTTCAGCAAGGAGAAGAGAGAATGCAGATTGCTTGTCTGCCTTGGATGGATCTGAAAATGGAACAATTAATTAGAAGTCTTTGAATTAATAAAGAAACCAATGATGTTACCTCCAAGAAGCATTTCTCTATCTGATATTACTACGATTGACAAGGGAATGTCATAATCTTTCTTGAAAGAATCATGAACATGCATTATGGTTTCCTGTAGTGTATCATAATCCATAGGATTCCCAACCTGCATCACATGAAATGGACAAATAATTAGTTGGAAACAAAATAGACTTTTCAAACAAAAGGTAAAGAAATGAGTCAGAAGTCCTACCCTATGTGAAACATGGACATTTTTGAGATTTTTTTTACTGGACATGTTACTGTCCATGTTCCTCTGGTCTACTGGCACATCTGATAAAATTTCCTGCAAGAGAAGTAGGGGATGCTGAACTGTAGACCATAGAGTAAAGATGTTTTGCCCAAGAAACCTTTAAGACCTTGGCGTTGTGGACTGGTTATCTCATAAGAAAGTTGACTTTCCACCACTATTGAATTCGAAAATGTATCACTATATAAATTATATGAAGAGTATGAAAAAAGAAGTGAAAATATCAGGGTGAAGAAAAGAAATCCACAGCAATGACATTTGTTGAGAATTTTTGGAACAAAAAATAAATCTACTTGGCTTAAGATTTGGTACAAGATCCGAAAAGAAAGAGAGAAGTATCTCTTAGCAATGAAATGGTGGAGGTATTCAATCTGTATGCATTGAGACAAAATCAGATTCGAATCCAAAGCACCCATAGTGCACAAGAAATGTATTCATAAATACAATATCCGATTGCAACTTTGAATATGGAATTGAAAGGGATCAAAGAAGAATGATAACAAGGAATATATATTGAGATTAATTTGGGTTCACTTCAAAAATCAATGAAATTAATTGATAGTAGCAGCAGAAATGAAAATTGCCCAGTAGATTCAAATTTGCTAGAATATAAAATCATATTCTTAATAAACTCATAGAAATACTAGATTGCCAATCCTGATTAAGAAACAGAAGTTCAGTGGGTGTATTAAAGCCACTTCTGGGTCAATTACTGTGTAGTGCGGAGCATAGCAATGGACCTCTACAATGATAATTCACTTCTATATAAACAGAAGGAGAAGACCAAAGTTGAGAAGTGATTTGTTACTCAAGTCACATTGTTGAGATTAGAATTTTATCAAAAACTGGTTTTAAAATGTCTTAATAAACGTTTTAGAGAATACCACAACACTGCCAGGCCCAAGATAGTTATCATACTCTTCAATCATTTCATTAACATTAGGGCGCCATCCAAGCAAAAGAATGCATTCCTTTGGTCCTAAACTCACATCTGATGCCTGTAACGACAAGTAACAGAGTCATGACAAGTGACAAACACATAAATGTATAACCACAAATGTCATCATCAGAGAAAATATCTCATAGAACTTAGAACAGGTACCTTTGACCCTGATTTCTTTGAACGTCTAACAATATTGTGAATTCGTGTATTTCTCAATTCCATAGAATTATTATCATCACCATGATCTAAAACATTAAGATTTTGGAAAGCAGCAATTCCTTCTTTGAAGACACTAGAATATGCAAGTTGGGGCCTCCTTCTCCCATGAACAGGTCCTATGAATAAAATCTACGGAGAAAAAGTGAACATAATGGAAACAGAGTTTAGATTGCCATAGCAATGTAATAAGCTCAAAAATATGCAGAATATGCTCAACAATGAACTGATGAACTACTATGACTAGTTGGAACATAGGCATGTAAAGTCAATGTGGGAAATCCAAAAAAAAATAACAATTAAAAATTAAATCATGAGATAGTAAAACATACCAAAATCTTTATAATATTATATCTATTCATTAAAAAGAAAAACAAATGATAGTTGCAATTCCTTCCACCTTACAGTAAGCAGCTGGTTTTGATGATTGTTTATCACTGAGAATTATCATTTCACAAATTGTTCATGAAACATAGCCAACAGACCTCAAAACAAGGTATATCTCAATGACAATAGAGTGATTCAATTTTCTCAGCCGAAAAGCTATCATTTTGAAATTTCATTTTGCAGAACTCTCATACGACAAATTCATAAAGTAAGTTTTACATGATAAATTCTCCTCCATCAGCTTCCTACGTACACTGAACACTGGAAAACAGTAGGATGCAATGTGATTCAAGTATAAAACATCAAGTTTTCAGATGAAAAAGGAAATGATTTCAGCCATGATTAATCATCAGGTTGATGTGTGCGGCCCTGCATGACAGGTTAACTAAAATCAGATTTTGCATTATGCAGCAGCTAACTAAATGTCATAGGGTTGCTATGGCATGCCATCAATTGGATTGTTCCTCAATCCCTTAAACAGTTATGCAAGAAGTTACAAAATTCAAATGCTCTAGAGAAAGGACATTCATAATTACCAACATTTAGGATAGTTAATGCTTCCTTAACAAATAGTGGAGACATATGAGCAGATATCAATGATATTCAATCCATTGCTTAAATGTTCAAACAAATGAGTTTAAGTTCCACATTGTTGGTAAATTAGGGAATTTGATATTAAGTAGATAATGAAATATGAACAGTTATCGATGATATTCAATCCACTGCTTAAATGATCAGACTGATGAGTTTCAAGTTCCACATTGTTGGTAAATTAGGGAAGTTGATATTTGGTAGATAATCATCCCACTAAGATAGGAATATCTAATCTTAGATTCAGGGTAAGATAAATCAGCACCTAAATAGTCAGGGTGCTGCAGATTATTAGAGATTCTAAATATCCTGGTTGTATTTCTTCCTATTTAAGATGTATCAGTCAAGAGGTAAATATAGAGAATAAAAAAGAACTTCAGTTCTGGCTTTCTACCTTGCTTTGTCAACATGGTATCAAAGCAGTAGGATTCGATCAAGAGCTTGTTAGGTTTTTTTGCCTCTTTCTACAACCTTCTTTTCAGTTGCTGTTAATCTTGACTGGCCTATAAATCAATTAGATGTAAAAAATATTTTCTTAAATGAAGATCTGGAAAAAGTATATATGGAGCTTCCCCTTGGCTTCTCTAAAAGGTTTGGAACCAAGGTATGCAAATTAAAAATATCCCTGTATGGTTTGAAAGATTTACAAAGTTTGTTAAGGTTATTGTCAAGAAATCTGATCACACTTTGTTCACTAAGAGATACAAGAAAAACAAAATTTCAGTTCTAATTGTCTATATGGATGATGCAATTTTGACTGAAAATGATAAAGAAGAAATGAGGAAACTTAAGCTAAATCTAGCCAAGGTGTTCGAAATCAAAGAATTAGAACACCTAAGATATTTTATTGGAGTTAAAGTAGCAAGATCAAAAAAGGTAATTGTAGTCTCACAAAGAAGTATATTTTAGATCTCTTAAAGGTGACTGGAATGAGTGGATGCAAACCTTTAGACACTCCAATAGAGTTCAATGCCAAACTTGGAGATGTTAAAGATAGGATTCCAATAGATACAAGAAGGTATCAGAGATTGGTGGGACGAATAATCTACTTGTCTTATACACAGCCAGATATTGCTTTCGCTGTAAGTATCTGTCAAATATCATAAGAGAAGAATGAATTTCTTTCTCATATATTAGTTAGGTTACAGCCCATAGTTTATACATACAATTGTCTAGCTTAAAAATAGTAACAAACTCCCTACAAATAGGAAACTCCTCAAAATCTGTATCTAACTCTAATTCCTAGAAATCAGGAAATTATACGATTTTCTATAGCTATACAATCTTTCCAAATAAGACTACATAATTCGACACTCCCCCTCAAGCTGGTGAATGGATATCTTCCATCCCAAGCTTGCTAATAATATCTTAAAACACAGTGCTTGTCACTCCCTTTGTAAGTAAATCTGCCAACTGATCCTTGGTTGACACAAATGGAGTGCATATTAGGCCATTGTCTAGTTTTTTCTTCATAAAATGTCTATCAATTTCAATATGCTTTGTTCGATCATGTTGAATAGGGTTATGTGCAATGCTGATGGCTAATTTATTATCACAGTACAGCCTCAAGGGTCCTTCCCATTTTATTCTTAAGTCATCTAGGATTATCTTTAGCCAGAGTAACTCACATATTCCCAACGTCATTGATCTGAACTCTTAACTCTGCGCTTGATCTTGCTATCACATTTTGCTTCTTACTTCTCCATGTTACAAGATTACCACCTAGGAGAGTACAGTAACCAGACGTTGATCTCTTGTCGACCAAAGATCCTGCATAATCTGCATCAGTATAAGCTTCTAACATCATGCCTGTGCCTGTTAGTCTCTTAAACAAAATTCCTCTTCCCGGGCTACCTTTCAAGTATTGTAATATCCTATTTACTGCCTTGAGATGTGATTCTTTGCGATTGTGTATAAATTGACTAATCATGCTCACTGCAAATGTTATATCTAGTCTTGTGTGTGCCAAATATATCAACTTCCCAACAAGCTTCTGATAGGATCCTCTATCTACCATGGGATCTTCTGGAGCATCACATAATCCATGATTGAATTCAATCGATGTCTCCAATGGTTTACAACCCATCTTTCCTGTTTCTTTCAACAAGTACATACTTTTGTTGAGAGATGAAAATTTCTTGCTTTGAATGAGCTACTTCAATGCCTAAGAAGTACTTTAATTCTACTAGCTCTTTGATGTCAAACTCCCTCAAGAAACATTACCTCAGATTGTTCATCTCTTCTACATCATTACGTATCACGATGACATCATCTACATAAACTAACAACGTTGTGACTCTCGCAGAATTTGAGTGTCTCACAAACAAAGTATGGTCTCCTTGACTCTGCTTGTATCCCAACGAGATCATCACCTTAGCAAACCTCCCAAACCAAGCTCGTGGTGATTGTTTGAGCCCATAAAGAGCTTTCTTCAGCTTGCACACCATTCCCTCTTTAGATTCAAATCCGGGTAGAATTTTCATATAAATTTCCTCTTCTAGATCACCATGGAGGAACGCATTCTTAACATCAAATTGTTCTAGATTCCACTCGAAATTAGCAGCTAATAACAAAAGTATCCGTATCGTGTTCATTTTAGCAACAGGGGCAAATGTCTCTAGATAATCAATGCCATAGGTTTGAGTGTATCCTTTGGCTACCAATCTTGCCTTGTATCTTTCCACCAAGCTATAAACCTTGTATTTTATAGTGAAAACCCACCTAAATCCGACCAGTTTCTTCCCTCTCCGCAATTCAACTAACTCCCATGTCTGGTTCCTCTCAAGGGCTTCCATCTAGATCTTCATAGCATCCTCCCATTTCTTGTCTCCTAATGCCTCAGTTAGATTTCTCGGTGTGGGAATTGTATGGAGATTAGTTAGGAAGGCTCTATGGTTTTGGTATAGACTTTGATAGGACATGAAAAGAGACACTGGATGTTTCGTGCAGGTTCCTGCTTGTTTCCTAAGTGCAATTGGTAGGTCTTTAGTACTTGGTTTTTTATGTTCCTCTGCCGGTTCAATTGGCTCAACACTTGGTGTGACATTGTCGATTGGTTTGGGAGTGGTTTTGGGAAATTGGGAAACAGCACGAATGGGAGACTGGACCTATATTGGTCGAGAGACTAGTATTTTCCTCCTAGAATAAGCTTGCAGTGGCTGAACGTTATCTTGATTTCCCTTAACTTTCACCATTTCAACAGATTTGGCTGACTCAATTGACGGAGAAGTGGGAAAGGTGGACTCAGAGACAGTTATGGGTATAGGCTGAACAAAACTAGGATCAAGAAGAAATATATCCTTTGCTTTGTCTTCACTCACGGTCTCCCCCCCGAAAATAAGTGTGTTGAAAAAAAGATTCATCTTCAACAAAACTCACTTCGGCTGAGACAAAAAATCTTTTAGAAGGTGGATGAAAACATTTATAACCCTTTTGTGTGGAGGAATACCGGATAAAAATGCATCGGAGAGCATGTGGATCCAAGTTATTCCTATTGTGAGAATGAACATAAACAAGCGCAACACAGCCAAAGATTCGAGGTATAAGACTGTTTGAAATAGAGAAGTTTGGGAACAATTTTGTGGGAATATCAATTGGACTTCTGAACCCAAGGACATGTGTTGGAAGCCTGCTAATAAGATGGGCGGTTAATATAGCTTCACCCCAGTATTGTTTAGGAACATTCTTGTGAAACAACAATGCTCTAGTAATCTGTAGGAGATGTCCATTTTCACTCAACCACGCCGTTTTGTTGTGGGGTGGTAACACATGAGGATTCATGAATAATTCCTATTTTTTGAAAGAATGGAGAAAGGGTTTGATTGAATTAATCCTTGGCATTGTCCGATCGAAATCTCTTAATTTTTACATCAAACTTGAGTATTGATCATGTTGTAAAAATTAAGAAAAACAATGCTAACATCAATTTTATTTTTCAAGAGGTAAAGCCATGTGACTCGGGTACAATCATCAATAAATGAAACACCACCTAGCACCCGAAACATTTGGAATGGTAAAAGGTCATATCACTATGAATGAGAGAAAAAGGAGCAAAGGTTTTTTTGTCGCTTGTTAGAAAGGAAGCACGTTTGTGCTTGGCAAATTCACAATCATCACAATGAAAAACTTCAGACGCAAGACCTTTAAATAAAGAAAGAAACATCAACTTGAGCACTCTAAAAGATGGTTGACCTAAACGACGATGATGAAGCCAAATTTTATTTTGGTTTGACATGACAGATTGAGAAAAAAAGGACGTAGATAAGGGATTTCCAACTCCTGTTATACTGTGTTGTTTTTCCAAGAAATAGAGACCTTGTTTCTGACTAGCACATCCAATCATCCTCTTCGTGTCTAGTGCCTGAAAGACAATGTGAAGGAAAAAAGTTTACAATGCAATTTGAATTTGGGGTTAATTTTTAAATAGAAATAAGGCTTACAAATAGCTTTGGAACATAGAGAACATTTCTTCGTGTAAGATCCTTGTTTATGTATATATCCCCTTAGCCAGCTACGGTGGTGATGGATCCATCGACTATTGTGATCTTTTTATGGCTACAGTTGGGATTATAAGAGAAAATGTTTGGAGGAACAGGTCATATGGTCAGTGGCTCCGGAATCAATCACCTACATGGGAGGAGAATTTCTTTCTGAGACATTAGTATGAGAAGAAGAAGAAATACCTGAAAATGCCAATGAACAAGGACTTGTTGAGGTTGGCGTCTTAAAGGACTCCAAAAAGGTTTTAAGTTTCTCAATTTCTTCGATGTTAAAATCATGAGCAGATTTTTTCGAATTTTCTTCACTAGTCGACGAAGTGCTCACCATAAGTGCCTGACTTTGATCATTCCCACTTTGGTTGGGCTTGCCATGAAGTTTCCAGCTTTTCTCCCTAGTGTGACGATGCTTCTTGCAATATGTGCAAAATAGAGATTCTCGGTTAAATGAATTGGTTGAGTCCCCTCGAGTAACTAATGAAGGATTATTTGCCTCTTTCAATTATGCGGCCTTGGTGACGAGTGCAGAACCATCTCTTCCTAGAGGTTCAAGCATAACACTTCGAAGTCCCTCTTCCGCGCGTATAATAGAGATTGTCTCATTCAGAGATGACAGGTCCGATTTTCCTAAAATATCCTGACAAAAAATCATAAATACGATTTTTTTTCACAAAATGCTTTAGAATTACTTCATCTTCACTACAGCGCACTTGGATGCATTGATAATGGTCCATCTCTTACCACAAGCTTTGTAAGAGACTCAAATATTCAGTAACAGTCCGAGTCCCTTGTTTGGTTGCTGAAACTTTCGTCTTAATTTCGTAGATTTGTGCAGCATCATTAATCTTGGAATATGTCTATCGAATAGTTTCCCAAATCTCCTTGGCAGTTCCGAGGAACATACATGTACCACTATTTTCTGGCAGCATCGAGTTCCATAACCATGACATTACCATGGAGTCTTGTTCGTCCCACGTTGCAAATTTGGGATCGTCCTGTGAACGACCCGTGCCCATTAAATGGCTCAAATTCCCTCTTCCCTTTAGGAATGTGCAGACCAATTGTTACCACTTCAAGTAATTCTTCCCATTCAATCGATATGCGGCTTGAATGTTCTGCAAATCTCCGATTGTAGCAGCAGCAGTATTCTCGAATGCAAGGGCACTCGCGACAGGGCTAGTGACTTCGGTAGAACTTTTGAGTGATTCCAACATGATTGATTGAATAAAACAAAGGGTAAAAATAGGAAAATATGAGAGAGAAGGCTAAGACGACTGAGAGGAGCAGTAAAGATAGATCTTGGTTGGGTATGACCAGAACAAAAATTTAGAGTTTATCAGGAAAGAGCCAACAGCTCGGATACCATGTCAAATATCATAAGAGAAGAATGAATTTCTTTCTCATATATCAGTTAGGTTATAGCCCTTAGTTTATATACACAATTGTCTAGCTTAAAAATAGTAACAAACTCCCTACAAATAAGGAAACTCCTCAAAATCTGTATCTAACTCTAATTCCTAGAAATCAGGAAATTATACGATTTTCTATAACTATACAATCTTTCCAAATAAGACTACATAATTTGACAGTATCCTTAGTCAATTTATGCATTCCCCATGCAAGAAGCATCTTCTAGTTATGTATAGAATCCTTTGATATTTAAAGGGCACTATAGGAAAAATCCTTTTTTAAAAAAAAGAAAATAAAGGAGTAGAGGTCTATACTAGTGCAGACTGGAAAGATCAACTACTATAAGAGATCAACTTCTAAGTATTATACATTTATTTGGGGCAACCTAGTTACATTGAGATGTAAGAAACATAGTGTAGTTGCTCGAAGTAGCACGGAAGTAGAATTTAGATCAATGGCTCAAGGTGTATGTGAAGTTCTATGGCTACAAAGAGTTATGGAAGATCTTCGAAGTCCAGTGAGCTTTCCTACAAGATTGTACTGTGATAATACGGCGGTCATCAATATTGCACAAAATCCAATTCTTCATGATAGGACAAAATACGTTGAAATTGATAAACACTTCATTAAGGAGAAACTTGAAGCAATAATACTATGTACTCCATTCATTCCAACCGTGCAACAAGTTGCGGATGTAGTCACTAAAGGATTGTTAAGGCAACCATTCGAACTTCAAGTTAGCAAGTTGGGCATGATAGACATCTTGGCACCAACTTGAGGGGGAATGTTGGTAATTAGGAGAGTTGATATTTAGTAGATAATGATTCCAATAAAATAGGAATATCTCATCCTAGATTGAAGATAAGATAAATCAGCAACTAAGTAGTTAAGGTGTTGCAGATTATTAGAGATTTTAAGTATTCTAGTTGTATTTTTTCCTATTTAAGATGTACCAATGCAGAGAATAAAAAATAACTTCAGTTCTAGTTTTTTATCTTTTTCAGTCAATACACATAGTTATTGTTTAAATCTCAATCTCAACTAGTTTTATCTCTAAGATTGGAAGTAAGAAGAATTCAATCATAAGCCAAGAAATTGCAAGTTATTCTCACTTTGTCAGTCTGCTGAAGCACCTCATCATCATTCGGATGAAAGTATATCTTCCCATTTCGAAAAAGACCACAAACAACAACCTGACGAATAGCCATTCACAGTATGATGAAATCATCATTCTTCTGGGAATGTCCTTAAGCATAATATTCAGCATATAGCATTACCTCTTGAAATCCATGTCTTAGTTGACCATATTTAATTCCAGCTAGAATTGGAAAACATAAAAGGTTGAATACATTTTCTGCAATAAATAAACAAGTGTCAGGAAATGTTATGAATGTCAAAGATTAGAAAGTGTAATTTATATTTACAGAAGAAGGAACACTACATAGATGCCTATACAAGTAAAATAACCCGAGCTAATTGATTTTTCAATACTAATGGACAACATTTAAAATTAAAACTTAGCAAGTATCCAAAAGTTGATCAGATTAACACAATTGAGCAGGTTCACCTATGTCACGATCTTATGACCACAATTCTAGTTCTTGGATAGCACTATCATGATAGATATGGTATTCTGAAAAGATATGCTTTGGGTCGCTTTGGGTCCAAGCAAAGTCTAGCACAACATAAAAATTTAGAAATGGGATATATAATTCTGTTTTGGTAGGATTAGGAAATTAAAGAAGATTATTTAGGCCTTTTTCTCACTTGAAATACATCAGATCTATCAAAAATAAACCAAGATAGACCTATATATCTAAAGCAAATCATGTAATTTGATAATTGAGTAATCATTAGTTCCTGGTCATTACTTCTGTAATTAAGCAAATGTCGGTATATCTTTATGAGCCCCTTTTGCCGTGAGCATTGAACAAACAATTTGGAAGCAACATTCTCCACTGGCTCTACTTTCAATCCTGAAATTGACTTCAAAAGCTCGCATGTGTTAGAACTTGAGACCTGCACTACAAAAGTACTATTTTAGTCCTGACTTTACACATAAAATAGAGCCAAATACTTTACTAGAACAGTCCAGCAAAAGATATACCTCAACAATGGTGGGGATCGAGGCCATCTCTGTAATAGGTTGAAGGGCTAACACAGATAGAAAGGCATTGGTATCAACTTCATACCTAACAAATTCAAGAGTTAAATGAATATTTAAATGGATTTAAGTTACATAAGTGTCATGCATGAAACTCTAAGCACTGTTTGAAAACCAAGATGCAGTTGAGCATGGGTAAATTTGATAATCATCATTAGAAAAATAAAAGAAATGATGAGGCAGTAAGATAGGCAACTCTTAAGAAACTCAAAGTTGTTCATCCTATACTTCAAATTGGTGTATGTACTTTGATGAGATTACGTTCAATGTACAGAAGTTTGAACCAAAATTTTAAGAGTACGACAATAAGAAACTCAGTGATAATATCAAATAAAAATTAAGGAAAAAAAGAAACCAAAGAAGATTCGTTGTTAGTAGCAATGTGAGAAAGCCACCACAGAAAGGCTTATGAAAACAGTTTATGTAGAAGATCCAAACAGCAGCTAACCAACAAATAGAAATATTGCACCGGTAACTTTTCATCCAAAATCAATAATGGTTGATAATCTTCAGGAAATTTATGCATCTTCCACAATAGCCACTGTTGGGTGCTCAACAAACCTTTTTGGACAACCTAATGCACTACTATCTTAGTTTAAATATCCTACATGGGTTCCTTTATGTTCTACTTTTACATAAGACATACTATTCTAACTCTTTACATTGGTGAAAAGTGTTAAAGACTTATGAATAAAGTTTTCTACTTGGTTTTCAAGGTTTCTAGAAATGTCTTACGACGATTCTCAATTACAACATATACCAGTTTGAGTACCTACAACTAAGACCTGTGCCTAGAACAACCACCTCATAGACACGTTCTGCTATAAACTCATTAATCTCTGTGAAACTGTATCTCAATCAGATAAGAGAATATGGCATTTGACAAATGCAGTAAGATCATATCTATAAATGACAGGTAGTCAACTCACTAATTACAAGAGATGGAATTCTAGAAAATTGCAAAGTTCTTACCTATCGCCCTTTGTTGGAAGTATAATGATAGCACGTGCCTTATTAGCTGCAGCTCTTTCAAATGATTTTGTTAGACTAAGGCTGCAACTGCATATGGAAGGACAAAATGTAAGAAATGGCCATGAGCCCTTTTTTTTTGGTGGTTAAACCACCCGGTACCCAACACCACATGGGCAACCGACTAATCCGGATTTGAGCCGGTAGGACCCTTTCGAGCGGCAAAGCTCTCCCTCACGAGATTTAAAGCCACTTCATTCCTAAGACTCGAACTCGAAGCCTTGGTTAAGGATGGAGGAGCCTATGATGCTCCTTCATAGCCTTTTAACCAATATAAAAGATGCAAAACTAGTTTTTAAAAAATTGAAGTCAAATGTTCCAATTGTTACAAAGAATGGTTGATATTCAATTTCAAGCTTGCATAAATGGTACAAAAATAGATGTGAGTTAATTTGTTCAAACCACATGCAAACACATATTCAAAAAAGGACTACTGGATGGGGAATGTTGAAAGAGCAATTTAGGAAAAGTCATTCAAGTAGTCAAAATTTTATAAACGTATACAATACTATTCTAGACATAGTCTTTCTGGATAGCACAGGAAAATACATATTGGTATATGTTAAGGGACTCAAAAAAAAGCCATTGTATTGGGGAGGGGAAGACATACTAACTAAGGTTTAGACTTATTGATTAGGAGAATTTACAATACAAATTGTATACGATATGTATGGTTATGGGTCAAGCGTCCTCCAATATATATTACAGGGACAGTTTTGAGCGCATAAAACAGAAGTTATTTGAAATGGCTGCTGATCCCCCAAATTTCCACCACCTAAGCAGTATAAAATTTTAATATATGACAATGGGATCAAGTCTCTCATTCATATAATAACACCACGAGTACACCATCTGTGACCACACCTGGAAGCTACTTATTGTTAACTATATTATTTAACCAAATGCACATAACCTTGGAGCTAGGAAAGCTTTCCCATTGAATAAAACCTTCTCATTGAGAAAGGCAAGGAATTAGACATGTCCCAAAGCCAACTTCATCTAAATCAGAAGACATTGTATACCAAGTATGCAGAATCATTACTTTGTCCCAGAAGGGAAAACAGAAGGAATAAGAAAAAGAAAAGCAAGAAGGAGTTCTATGAAAGTATTACTACAATTAGAAGAAGGAAATACTCAAAGCACTTACCTCTTAGTAAGTAGATCAATGTGGTTAAGATCTTTGGTAATACTGTCTGCTAGTCTGTCAATCTGCTTCCTTGGAAGATCAGACATAAGAAGAATTCTCTGCCTCCTGCAAAGAAATATGCAAGATAAGTTAAAAGGAAGCAATGTAATATATAAAATTTATTGACAAAGAAACGGGGCTAGCAGAACATGAAACAACTACCTGGCTGTTGCAGTGCCTAATATGACAGCAAATTCGTGATACTTGTTCAGCTGCTTTAATATGTAAGTTAGATGACTGGTTACCCCACAAATAATAATATGATCTTTTTCATGAACTTGCATTTGTGCCCCTTCCCTCAGTCTTTGCATGTTGTTCTGCCCATGTTATTACCTTAAGCATGACATCCAACTTAAAATTTTCAAAAACAGCTCTTTGTTTAAGATTTTACCCTGAACTCCTCTGTCATTGTGCTTAATAAGCGTGTATAGAATAATATGCCCCATATGGCAAGAACAAAGCCTATCACGCGTTCAGCACGAGTTCTTTGCTGCAATTCTGTATATAGTAAGTTCCTATGCACCAGCAAACTTACAGTTCTCCACATGGAATCAGAATGAGATAATATTAGATGATGTATGAAACATACGAGAACATACTTTTAGATGAGTAGATGATGAAATAAGACAAGCCCAAGCTTCCCAGAAGCACTCCTCCAGAGTCTGATTATTGCCTCTGTGTCATGATACAGAATAAGACAATAGTTCAAACAATAATGAGCATCACATATGGGCAAAGAAAAGAACAAAGCAAGAGATCAAGACCTAACACTTGAACTACCTTTCGTCAAAACCAATACAAATGTAAATTAAAAGGGAAAGGATTTTACTAGGGAAGTGGAAACACATAAGAATTATCTTATGGTATGACTAGGTTGAAATCTATGTTATAGTGCCCCTTACCAAAAGCATAGGGGCAACAAAAATTAAGAAAAGCATGGCATTAGTCAAACATCTATATGCTTTTTCATTCCAGTGTATAGGGGCAATAAAAATTAAGCAAGCATGGCATCCATCATAAAGATATATATGCCTTTTCTTTAACGTGCAGCCACCTACTTAACAGAATGGATCATTACATGTCGACTATCCACGAGAAAATTTTTAAATTAAAGTAGTTGTATTGTGTCCACTTTGTAGGCTAGACTAAGGAAACAGTCATTGATTACCTAATCTTGAAAAACAAGAAACCACCAATGACAACGAAAGAGATGCAGGCCACAAGAAGCACTACAAAGAACCTGCAGAAATTTGGCAACATTGAATCAATTAATAAGGAAACTCCTTGCAACTATACTTGCTAATAAATGAAATCTACCCTTATAATCTCAGCAGTGATGCTTAATTTTCAAGATTCTCTAAGGCAGCTCTCCAACCAAACTTTCTCTAAAAAACTGCAGAATCAAGCATTAAATTTTGTTCCTTAAAAATGCATGGTTATTTATAACGTCAGAAGTACTCATGCATAATACTATTACCAATACTCATGATGCTTAAAAGCCAAAATGGTTTTAATAGCTTAAAACCATTCAAGTTCTCAACGCAGAGTGCACATAATACCAAAAATGTCATCTATTCCTTATCATGACTGATGGAAAGAGCGTATAACCTTCCAGGCATGTGAGATAACTAAAAACATGCATAAAATTTAATATCTATCACTAGGGATAAGCAAATTTTACAGTCCTCTCAATTGCCACATGGATATAACCACATTATCATTTAAACGAATTTAACCAAAAACAGCGCTTAATCCAAATTGGAACTAAAACAACTAAATGAATAGTCCGTGTGAATCATGTGATAGTACTATTAAAAAGTTGCTCAGTTGTTTGAGAACTAATAATTGAACAGTAAGTGGTAAAACTATTGGATGGGATTAAATCAGTGCTCATATTTTGGGCATTTACATTGCAGACATCAAGTACTGCATGATACCAAAGCCAAAAGGGGCTCGATTGTTTTAAAGCAGCCAAGTTTTCCCAGAAAAGGATGCAGAATACTGAAAATGAAATTTTCTTTTTTATCATGATTTACTGTTAAAACATCTAATGACAGCAGTTATCCAATACACACAAGAATATCTGAGCAGTTGCTACTTCAATAAGACCATATAACATGTATTAGTTGATACCTAAAAGGAAATAAAATAGAAGAAAGCTGTACTTACGTTGCAACATTTCTCTCAAGTTGAATATTGAATAAATAAAGTACGCGTGCTAAGCTCCATCTAATATCTTGAAATGAAGGCAGGGACACATCCAATTGAAGAGGTATGGGCTTATTCAAGGAATTTGATACACAGGCAAAGGGCGAAGTATAAATCAAATTTGGAAGTAACCCTGTGGTCCTCGCAATCAATAGACTTAGAAATTTTAGGTTCGTTACTTTGAGTATGCAATACGATAAAATGGATCCAATCATAAATTTAGCACGACAATCCTGCAAATATTAGCAAATCTGTATCAATATATTTGATAAAATAATAGAAAATTTTTATCTATTCTTAATAAACACGAGCAATATGAAATAAACATAGCCAAACAATCAAAATGGAAGCCAATTAAACACTATATACCTTTAAAAATGCATTTTTTTCTATGGAAATCATTTTATGCACCACAGTTCTAGAAGACAAAGTACAGCAAAAAATATAGCATTTGTTGATCAGGTATCTAAACTTTTCCATGTGAAGGTTCTTTGACTTGATGCTCACCTGGTAACCAACACTTTGATTCACTGAAAGGAATTCGCAAGTGGAACCATTTGAAATTTCTGTACATGTGGGAGAATCTAAGTTAACCCATCGCTTGTGATATGTGGCGTCTGATTTCCATTGAAAAAAAAAAAGGTGGTGTTATTTTTTTGATTGTGCATTAAATCGTGCCGTTACAGCATAGTGAAGACACGGGCAAGGCTGATATTCGAATAAAATTACAAAACACAGATGAAGTAGAATGTTAAGACAACAATATACACAATGGAATGTCTATACAGAATAGAGAGATCATTTATACATTGTGACAATCAACTTAAGCTTTAAGAGAACATTTATATATCAGTGACGATCAACTTAAGCCTTACTTCCCGTCTTTTACCGTTTTACTTTTAGTCAAAGTAAAATTGCTCCCATCTTACCTCCACAGTGTGGTCTGAAACCAATCGAATGTAAAGTTGACGACTTGATCCAGCAGAAGTGCAAAGGTTTGGATTCTCTGTTAAATTACTGAGTCAGAGAGAACAATTTGCAACATCTACCAACATTCTTACAACACAGAGCACCCGAACATGATAACAAGGCAACAGAAAACTACAAAAGTATCGTTACAGTTGGCACAAAATTTCACTTGTACGCCACAGAAATTATTCCCATACGCAAAAACGATATTTCAATACACTAGTCGCGAGTGGGTACTTATCAGTTTGGGTCCGTAACTACTAGCAAAAAGAGTAAACCAGTATCCCATTCCAGTGAACTACTGAGATCATGCTGAAAGCAGAGACTTAAAATTATACAGTGTTAACTGTCAGATGGTGTTCACTTTTCATTGATTTCTGTTTTCTTTTCTCGACTTGTCAAGAAAAACACCAACAAACTCCGCTTGATTAGCAAAAGAAAAGGAAATGGCAGGGTAAAAAGAATGACTGTGACTACAGCTGAGCTTTGAAAATGAAAGTGAGGAGACATTATCTAACCCGATACAACTTGAGCTCTACGACTAACAATCACTCCGCTCAAACCCCATTACCCTGATCACAGACAAATAAACGTAAGAGTAAAAAATGAACCTATTCTTCAAAGATGAAGATCGTCTGGGGACATGAGACGGTAAAGTCCATGGATGACAGGACTGCAACTGAACGAGAAGCATTCGGAGATCTCTCGCTCTCTATTTCTTTCCTTCTCTTGGGTCCGGCGTGCTATGGGGCGTGAAGGTCCAACGTTCGAAGAAAGTACAAGGAGTAACAGAGAGACGGGGAAGTGAATGCGTAACAGAATTAATGGACGAGTTGTAAAATTAAGAAAAGAAGAAGTAGAATGGAATGGATTGAAGACAGCGACTTGTCGATATTAAAGACAGCGACTTGTCGATTCCGTAAGCAACAGCTTGGTTTCTTTAAGGTATTTCGTTTCATTTCATTCAATTACAAATGCGAATTTATAGAGGACCAACTCTTATTGGACGCGTGACTGGAGTTCACTTAAAACGATTCGTACTCAGACACAAAGGGGACAGACAGTGGCGATATGTTTTTGTTTTAATTGAAGCAATAATGCACAGTCTTCACATGTGAAGAACAGTGACACGTGGTGTACCCTCCTTCCGTAGGCTGGCTTAGTAAATACTTGATAATCAACCGTGTCCAAAACACAAATTACTCCTTTATTCACTAATCGGATGAAGCAGACAATTTCACGTTCATTTGATATATTCAAAACTGTAATTGATAAAAAGAAAACTCTCCTTATCTACTATTTACCTTTATTTTGATTAAAAGTTAATACATGACCCTTTGTTTCGATGTGAATGTATTTACGAACGTGCCAAGAATTTAAAGTGATTCTAAATTAAGAAATAAGAAAAAAGGATATTGTGACTCGTAATCTAAAATTAAAATCAAACGATTATGTATGCTACAAAGGAACAAAAATTTAACAGAAAAGAATTTTGCGTTATCGATAAAAAATTTGGCAAAACAACAATGACAAAAAAGTTGCAAATTACTAATGATAATTGAAAAGAGAAAACTATGATAAAAACTAGAGAATTGTCAAAAAAATAAATTGATAGATTTACTGGGATATCAGGCTTTTGATATGTGAGATGTTGGAGAAAGTTTTTTCTATTTCAAAACTTCTATTTATAGCCAAAACTGATGAGTGTCTAACCTTGATCAAACTTGTAATCCGATAAAACTTTATTCTGCTAGATAGAGATAAAATTTGGATAAAATTTTATCCAGTTTATCATCTTATTTCCTCATTATCTTGAATTTTAAGACTCCCACTCCAACTCAAATTCTACTGCTTTCTTCTTTGTTGGACACTGAATTTTTGATGGGTCAGGATCAGTGGATTTTTTCTGGACTTCGAACCATGGGCTCTCTTTGGACTTCAAGTTTTCGGCATAAAATAGTAAAAATAGATCGAACCTATTTTTCGGTGTAAACATTTGCCCCCTGCACCATTAGGCTTATAAATATAAGCCTTATGGTGGCCCTTGACTTATTTAGAAAATCATTTAGCCAATGTTTTTGCCTAAAGTAGCTTTTGGACGCTTTGACTATCTCATAAACTAACTCTGTTCCGAAAATCTCAACTTCATGGTTGGCTATTAATTGTTTCCTGGCCTACTGCAAAATTACTTCCTGGATGGCGTTTGCAGCTATTGACTACCCTTACTCACTTTCTTGAGCAATAATTGGCCTGATTGGCCAACGTCTTCTTCCATCGGCCTAAAGGGCTTTATGCTTTTATTCTTCTCACTGGCACCAGTCGCTTGGAGCAGCAAATGCTTGTCCTTGGCAAATTTCACCAGTGTAGGTCTGCCTTCTTTGTCCAAACCTTCAAAAGTAATTGATGTGGTATCTCCATGGTAATAGTAAGCATCCACCAAATTGACTTCAGCGCTGAAAGGATTATTGTCTGCCTTAACCATTTCCACGTTATCGTCATGCCAGAACAATAAGAACTGGTGAAGGGAAGATGGTACATACATGTTGGCGTGAATCCAATATCTGCCCAGAAGCAACTTGTAACTTGCATTTGTGTTGATTACGAAGAAAGCAGACACATCTGTCTTACTCTGAACTGTTATTTGTAGCGGAATTACTCCCATTGTTCTTGTCACGTCCCCAGTCACCACTAAGTCTGTAACAATGATATCTTCTTCTTTTTTCCCAAGCTCCAATAACACTTTCAAGGAAATCACGTTTACAGCCACTCCATTGTCCACCAAAACTCTGTTTAGTGGCCTCCCGTTAATACAAGCTCGTATGTACAGTGGCTTAGTGTGATTCACTGTTAAGGGCTTGTCGAATGTTAGAGTTTTGCTGTCCTCAGTCTCTTGCGATTTTTTTGAGATTTTTTCCACTGCATTTTGTTCTTCTTTTGCAGCCCAGACTTCTTCTTCATCTTTTGGCTTATCCTCCGCTTTGTCATCAAGATCGATGCGGCGAAAAATAGCTGGCAGCACACAGACGCAGCTCCTACATAATAAACAGGGACATCACCAACATTGAAGTAACTATTTACCTGTTCCTCCGCATTGTCATCTTCAGTTGCCTTCCTTCTGAATTCCTTCTTCACATTGCTCAACCATTTGCTTGGTAATTTTGGCCAACTTCTTCCCTTTATTAAGTATCTTTTGTTTCTCCACAAAGTGAGCCATGACTTGAACTTGGAGTTTTATTTCCAAATCTTCTTTTCCTAGAATAGTCTCTCGCCCAACTTCTTACGCTGCGACCTTCTTTTTCTTATTCTAGCGTTTTTCTGAGCAGCAATAAGCATTTCCTTTTTGTTCTTCCTTTTACTTTCCACCCGAATCCACTCTCTAGCTTTCTTGGGCATCGGTGGCTTAACAAATTTCGAGTGACCACCAGTGTTGATGACCACCTGGTCTCCGATCCTTTCCAGTGCACTGACTTTTAGAGGCAGTGGTCAGGTCGTCTTTCCTCTTCCACATGTTCCACCCTTTCGGCCTCCAAACTTGATTCATACGCTCTTGTCTCCTTTTTTGGTTGAATCAATTCCTCATGTCGATACCTGTTACGTTCACTGACTCCATCGGAAAAGGATTTTTTGTCAATGAGCATTGCCTCTTTTAGGAACTTGAGAATTTTCCTGTTGATGCGATCCTAGATCACGTTCCTGAAGGCCCGGCACATGTTAGTGGAATGAGTCCACGCGTTATGATACTTACAATAGTCTTTGACCTTCATCTCCTCCTTGGTAGGCAAAACATGATTTTCTGGAAAAGAAATAAAATCGATTTTCATTAGATAGTCGAAAATTTCAGACGTTCTACTTACATCGAAAATACACTTATTTCCCCTCTTGTCGCCATTTTGTTGCATTCCAGGAGGTATCTTTGTCAGGTGTGGACATATTATGCTTCCAGTATCAGATACGGCAGCTATAGCAACTTCCACTTCAGTGTTATGGACTTCCTTGAAATAAGTTCCCATAGTCTGCTTTTTCAGCTTATTGTCTTCTTTAAGCAGCTCCTCGTATTCTGTCATCTCCATAGCCAAGTCGAAAAAGTCTCTAAAATCCATGCCTTGAAATTTTTTCTTCAGCTTTAGGTCCAAACTTTTTTGCGCCATCTTCACGAACTCAGTCTCCGAAATATTGATCCTACACGTGTTTCTCATTCGCTTGAACCTGGCAATGAAATTATCCTCCTTCTCTCCAGCACATTGAGTAAGCCTGGACAAATCCGTGATACTAACGTCGGGCTCACTTCTGTGAAACTGAGCGTGGAAGAGTCTTGTCATGTCTGCCCAATCAAACACGGAGTCTCTTGGCAGTGACACGTATCAAGAGAAAGCAGCTCCAGTTAACAAATTTGGGAACAATTTTAAAAGCAGATACTGGTAGTTCTCGTAGCTAGAAAATTTCAAGCATTGAGTGGTGAACCTTGCTATGTGCTCGATGGTGGACTGTCCCTCTTCTCCAGAAAACAATGTAAAATCTAAAATTTTTACACCCCTTGGAAAAGCTTCCCTGTCAATGAATTCAGGATACGGCTTCCTAAATTCAGGTTGAACAATTTGATTGAACTCGGGCCTATATAATTCTTAGACAATCTCGTATAGTGCACCCCTGGTGACGTGATCTATCATCTGAGTGTTTTGCCCATACATTGCCTGGCCCATGGTCACCGGCTGCTGAATTGCTTGGTGACTTGTACTCCTTGAGAATGCCTGTATATAGTTGGTCACCAGACTCCTATTACCTCCCGAGCTCATTCCCTCTTCATAAAGGTGAGGTTGAGTCGTTAGTCCAGTGTAGTTGTGGAATTGAACAAGAGTCTTGTTGTTGATGGACACTGGAGACAAAGTAGTTTTCGGTGTCTTGTCCCTTTTGTGTGATGGGTGATAGGTAGATACCGATTGTTTCTCCTTGTTAGGGCTGCAATCTTGGTAGATTGCCCCCCGAGCTCCTTCACAGGAGAAGTTTCCCGTTGGAGTAGCCGTAGGTGCCACTGACTGATTTTTAGGTGCCACTAGTAACTTGCTGGCCTGCGATTCAGTTTGATATAGTATCTTGCT
>JANQBM010000221.1:24016733-24064343 GCA_025594535.1 Erythroxylum domingense
ATATTATAATTAACTAATTAAATTATTATTATCACTTAATTAATTAAAATATTGTAATTAATTAATTAATTACAATATAATTAATTAAATTATTATTATTACTTAATTACATTACATTATATTTGACTAAAATATTATTATTCATTAATTTAACAAGGCTATTTTTGACATTTTCTTTCTTGTCCGAAGGACAAGAATTTCTGTACCTCAATTTTGGAAGGAACAAAAATTTCTGTTCTTGTCCTCTGAAGACAGAACAAAAATGAGTGAAGACAGCAAACAAACAGAACGAATGACAAAACTTTTGTGTCTTTGTCCCCTAACTTACTCCTTACCCTAAAGACACGAGACAACCGTAGGGTTAATTTTACTTGAAAAAATATAAACCAACCAATCACTTTCCGTGGACCACACAAATCGTAAACGTTCCAAAAAATTTTCAACTCCTGCGCTACAGTGGCTTGGTGGTGCTGTCTGATAAGTGACTGCTTGGCTTGGTGCTCCTCCAACTTCAAGCCAACCAGCGTATGGCATTTGTATTTGATGACCATCAATCCTTTCTTATCTACTCTCAAAAAGAAAAGCGCTCAAAAAACAAAGGCTAAGGAAAGAAGTGCTTTACACACAGAATCCAATTTTATGGGTTGTTCTCAAATTCAACTAATGAAATTCATAATTTTGTTCAAGTAAACCAATATTTAATTCAGAGAAATTAACAGGGAAAGGTCAAAACTTTTTGAGAGAGACATGTACCGTCTATAAATACTTAGCAGGACTTAACCAACTGCACATGTAGAGGCAGCTCAAGGTTCCTCCCATATTTGAAGCAGTTGCTGAAACATATGTATTATTTTAATCAACTGCACATGTAGAGGCAGCTCAAGGTTCTTCTTCTTCCCATGTTTGAAGCAGTTGCTGAATCATAGGTACTATTTTAATCACAGGCTCATTTACTGTTTGTAACTTTGTCTGCTTGTCCTCTATTAAATACTATTCTTGTTTTCATATGTAAGAGATATTGTTATGATATGCATCAGATATATTCCGTTAAGCTTGCCCCCACGCAACGTTTTCGCATATATGATCGCCTCTTGGGTTACTTAATCCTATACTTCTTCTGTATTCAACTTGTCTGGCTTATTATTTATATATTTATATACACGCACACATTACAAGGACGTTTCTGTATTGAATGAAATTTATTCATTCTTAGACCCAATAGCTTGAAGGTGGTATTACTGGACTGAAGTTATGAATTATGGAAGAACCCTCTATCCCCCAAGGCATCTTTTATTTGCGGGTTAGCTATAAAACACAAGCTGAAAATTAAAAGTAGATAGCTTTGATCCCAGATGTGTGCTGTGCAAAAGGGATAATGAAACTCTGAATCACCTATATTTCCCATGCAGATCTCCACAAGTTATCTGGAGTAGAATATACAACACTATGCATATACGCCTTCCACAGGGTGAATGGGTAAATATTATTCAATGAGCTACCAGGATGATAAGCAAAGTAAAGAAAGATGGGGTAGTTCTCAAAATTGCTTTCTATTGTGCTATATATACAATCTAGAGAGAAAGAAACAAAAGGCTGCAAAAGGGAAAGTAGATGGAAGCTCAAATTCTGGTAGAGTCTACTATATATAGCACATGAAGCTCATTCTTAAATCAGTCCACGCATGAAGATTTTTTGGAGTATCTGAAGATAGTCATTAGGAACAGAGATTGACTCTTTGTTTTCTTAAGTGGTTATCTGATTTAAGTGATTTTGAATCCTAGTCATTGTAGCTTTTATCAAGCTTAGCTTGAGTTAATATATATTTCTTTTCATCTTTCAATAAAATAAAATAAAAAAAATTGTAGTCATGGTCGTTAGTGATAATTATTATCTTAAATGATAAAAATATTATTTTATATAATAAAACTTTTCTTATTTGATAATTATCAAATAATCGTTGCTTAGTTGATCTCAAATGAAAAATAAGTTACCTACCATAAATTACCCTTTAACTCTCAAATTGAAGTATTTTACTTGTATTTAGATTATTTCTATAAAATTTGGTATTTAATGTGATTTTTATTTTATTTTCAAACTTTATTATAGCCCTCTAATGAAGAGGGAATAAATTTGAGCAACTTGAAACCAAGCTGTAGAAGTGTTAGAATGATTTGTAGGAATATGATAGCCACACAAGCCAGTGTTCAATAACACGATAACATGTTACCGTTTCTAACCCATGTTCCATCTTAGATCATAATGTTTCTTTAGAGAGTTTGCCATATGATCAAATATACCTAAAATAGTTACCTATATTCTTTAATGTGGCCTATACTCGGACTCCTTTTCATGTCTTCAAGACCCATCTTCATAAAATGAACCCTTAGATGCATGAAACAGGAGCTATTAATCCAATATGGTTTTAAAACAATATAGTTCTAGACCTATATTGGTGGTGATTTTCTTATGGAAATTTCCAAAGAGCAACATTAAGCAAAATGATAGATACACACCTTCAATATCTGCAAGTATACAGATCATAACTTGTAGTATTAAAGGTGTCGGTCCTATGAGGAAGTAGCTAAAACTAAATAAACCTAACTTTGTGTAAGATTGTGAAATTTGATTTAAGTGAAAATAAAATATCAAAAATTAAAACAATCAAATAAAATTGAGCACTTAACCACTTAACAATTGAGATGTCACAATAAAATAAGGATAATCAAGTATGAAAGCCTGAGATTCGTTCTATCGTTATTTTGCTCCTTTAACCACTATTGATTCAATTAGGTGTCGATTCTAAATTTTCGAAGGGTTTAATTATTCTCTTTCAAGACTTAATCATTTAACCCCAATTGATTAACCCTAATTAATTACGAAATTCTAGATTTTCAATCTCTTGATTCACAAATATAACCTAACATTTTTAACTAGTTCTTAAGCAATCTATCGAATAATCAAGTTTTCACACAAGATCTCTCTTCGTATGATTATCAATTTGATATTTGCATGAATTATTAGGTTGTTAACTCTCATTACCCAACCTAATCGAATTACTTTTGACTTACTCTCTTGATTTATTATCGAAGTATAAGCAACCACCATAAGATTGCATTGAAATAAAAAATGATCAAGTCACAAAATAAGTCAAGAACAAATCCTAATTTGAAATTAAAACATAATAAACATGTATACATCTTCAATCTCAGTTCATATATCAAGTTTAAAGAAAATAAACAAAGAAAAGAAGAAAGAACTTGATGTGGACTTATTTGGAAATGTTGGAACTGCTGGAACTCTCCAATGCTCCTTTCTTGATCTTCCTTGATTTAACTCAATTTGGTAAGATGGAGGCTGCTCCTTTTTTGTGTTTTCTTTTTTTCTTTTATAATTCTTGAGACTTCTAAGGTTCTTTTGCAAGTTTAACCACTTAATTTGGTTCCAAAAATAGCTCAAAATGACAAAATTACAAAAACACATGCATGCTAAAAAGGTTGAAATTTGCTGAAATTTTTGTCTATGCTCTTTGTCTCGTTTGCGATAAGCAAGTCATGATCTTACATTGCTTTGTTTAACCTCCATCTTATTCATTCTTCAACTTCCTGGTTTCCATCACTAACAAACACATCAACTACCCCTTGAAACACAAAAATTATGATCTAATTTTTGCTCTAAACTAAACAAACACTTAGAATACATACAATCATTAACAATAACATAATTATAAGCCTATGCACATGATAATCATCTAATAAAAACTTAAAAATACACTAAACATCTATGAAAACATAGTATAATTTACATCTATCAACATGTTCACACTTTAAACCTTTGCTTATTCTGAAGTAAAATTAAACACACAAATAAATAAGCCACATAAACATATAAAAACACATTCATACAACATTACAACAATGGTACAATGGAATTAAATCTTCTTGTCTAATTTTCCATTGTTAAGTTATTGGTGCCCAATTTGATTTCGTTTGTGTTAATTTTGCAATTCAATTTTCTATCAATCCATCTTCATGTGTTTCCCTTTCTGTTCAATTTTTATTTTCATTTCATTAATTTTTTAAGCCTTAGATAAATTAGGATTAGATTAGTTCACAAATTCTTGTGAGATCGACACCTCACATACTACAGTTCACAACTTGTGGGCTTGCAGTATTTCACAAATTCTTGTGAGATCGACACCTACTACAATTCACAACTTGTGGGCTTGCAATATTTTGAGGGCCTATAAATTATAAAACTTGCCCAGCACAACACACTCATTAACCACTGTAGCTATTGGATTTCTCGTTTAATCCTCCATAAGAAATTGGCCAAGTATGTTGAGAAATTGTTAAGGAATTTCTTATGTAATGGGGATCGATATAAAATCTCAAGAGCTAAAGTTTCTTAGAAGGACTTATGCTCCCAAAAAAGCAAGGTGGTCTAGTACTCAATACTATACAACCTACCAGGTTCTTTCAAAGTAAGGATCAGGCAAAAAGATCCCTTGTCTCCATACATCTTCGCCTTGGTGATGCAAGCACTTTATACAATCGTTGACTTATTTTAGCATGGATGAAGGATTTCAAATACCATTCTAAGTGTGGTAGATTTAAACTAACCAATCTTTGTTTTGTAGATGATTTGATCCTGCTTTCAAAAGCTGATGCCACTTCTATCTCTACCTTCATGAAAGCTCTAAAGATCCTCCAAAGATCTTTAGGACTATAAGTAAATTATTCCAAAAGCAGTATATTTTTATCTAAGAGTGCCTCAAATCTACAACAATTGATTACTACCTTAGTGGGATTTCATTCACAGGAGTTCCTAATGAAATATTTGACCATTCCCATCTCTCCACAAAGATTAAAAGCAAGAGATTATACCGACTTACTTGACAAAATAAAGTCCAGAATTCCATCTTAGAGTTTTAAACTTCTTTTAGGAGCAGGAAGTGTCCAACATATTAACTCGGTTCTCAATTCTCTCAACATCTATTGGGCCACCTACTTGTCTTTTCTAGTATCCATTTTGAAAGCTATAAATAGAATATTCAGTAGTTTCTTATGGATAAGAAGCAAGGAGAGACGTCACAAGACTACAGTGAAATGGAAAGAAATTTGCACTCCTAGAGATCGAGGTGGTTTGGGGACTTATTCCATCAAAATTATGAATTTAACTCTCCTCACAAAAAGGCTGTGAAGACTAATGGAGGATAAACAAATCTCTATGGTGTAGATGGATACATAGCAGCTTTATGAAGATCATGAGCTTATGGTCAATATATTGTTCACACATTCCCTCTACCACTCTTAAAGCCATTCTAAAGTTAAGGGATCGACATAAAATAGATTTCATTGCACTTACAGGTAATAGGTATTCCACCAACTTCTGGTATAATAACTAGCTTTTTGAGGGACCTTTGATTAATTACAATATTGTTGTTTCCCTAAAGAATTCGATCCCCTCAAATGTGTCGATTGCTACAGCATTACAAAAAAAAGATAAATCGTGAATCTCAACAATCCCCACCTCCCTAGCTGATGAAATTTGTGGCACTTATTGTAAAATCGAACTAGAAAAACATCTTTGGAGACATACAGTTGATGACAGATTTTCAAACTCCTCTTGTAAGGCATTATTTTTCAAGCAACTTCCCAAGCTGGTATGGGCTAAAGCATCTTCAACCTCAAGCAACATTTACACTATGGCTTACGATGAAGGGCAGATTAAAAACAATTGATAAAACAGCCAAATACACATATCTCACTAACAAGTGTTGTTAATGTAAAGAAGCGGAAGAAACTAGCAAACATTTATTCTTCAAATGCTGCTACATTAGAAACATATGGAGGGAGCTTCACGATAAATGCCTTTCAAATGGTGTAATTGACAACCTAGACTATATCCACACCCTATGAATGATCTATAGAAACAACACAGTGTATAAGTGTTTTTGGATAGCCTTATCCTCCATTATCAATACTATATGGGACGAGAGAAATTTCAGAACATTTAAAGACTAAAGCACCACTCAAGAGTAGTTTTATAATCAATCGATATAACATATCTGACTCCAATTCAGTTTACAAAGACTGAAGCTTCAACATGGACAATATCTATTTACATATTGGAATGTGTGAAATGTTTATAACCGTGGTGAATTAGCTTAACGTTAAATTGTGTATGTTGATGACATTTTCTATAAACGTGTTTTTATGACACATCAGAGTTAGTTGCTGCTCTTATAGTGAAATAATGGAGTATAATGGAGTATAATAATTCTTATGGTGTAATAATGGAGGTATGAATCCTAGGATTACACTTGATTATAAACATAACTTAGGTAGGGGAGATCAAATAGCTTGGACAACAAACAAATCAAGAAAACTCACCAATAAATTAGTAAGGGGCTTGTTGCTGCAATCTAGACTATAGTTAAATGGCACCAATTCATATAGTTTTGTGGAAACTGTCCCAAGTTTGCATACATTACCTAGAAGGCCCTCAGAGACAGATTAGCAACTATAGATAAAGTTAAACGCTCAACCCTTATAGACCCTATATGTGTTTTATGCTCTGAGCAACAAGAAACAAGAGATCAATTGTACTTCCAATACCAATTCACATGTACCTTATAGAGCAATATCAAAATAGCTTGCAATGTAGAAGAGTTAAGCCACTCCTAGAACTAACTAGTTCAACAACTCATAACTCACAAAAGGAAGAAGAAGGGAGATAAAAAACTTCTTAAGCTAGCATTCAATGGAGCATTTACCATAAGAGAAATAAATCACAGATTGAGCATCTAGACTAATTTGTACGTAATGCATAAAATGAGTCATCTATTAGCTAGTGAGGATTGGCTGAATATGTCCATATTGGATAGGATGAACTGAATATTAGGTTTGTAATTTTGTACTTCCATATTGGATAGGATGAACTTGGTAGCTACTCCTTGTACATTTAAAGCCGTGTCTTCTTTTGGAATATAATTCTTTAATTTCTTAAAAAATTAAAAATAGAGTAATTTTGTATTCTACGAATTTATGTTGTTCTAGATAATAAATACTTTCTAATTTTATTGAATCATAACTATAAAAATGATATAAGGAAAGGTATTTATATAGAAATTATTCACATTCGAATTCATTACTTAGTTAATTTTTCAATCTTCTTAACTAATAATTTGTTTATATTTATTTTATCAATTGTCCATTAATTAATCATTCTATTTTGATTCTTGACTAATTAGTAGTATGAGAATATTCCAAACCATTATAATTTCTTCGTCAGATTGATATCCTATTTATCATTATTTTATTTTATAATTATATTTGCACTTGCATTAAATTATGAGTAAATACCTTATAATGATAAGAACTTAGCTCTTTTGAGAAAAGTTGAAATTTTAGACCTTTAACATTTTTTATTGCGTGTTGTTAATTTTTTAATCAAATTAAAGAAATTGTTTTCTTTATTTCTATCCTCATTTGACTAATAAATAAAAAGTTTAATTTCAACAATTGTCTATTATTGATTATATAGTTATTCTTTTGGTAGTTGTACTAAACTTTAGAAGACCTTTGTAAATGACCTGAAACCATTTTTCTTCCAAAAGCCACAACCAAATATTTCACTATTCGAGTATGCAATTAAAAGAGATATTTTAGATGTTTATTGCTCAAAACATAAACTGCAAAGAAATGCTCATGACGAGGGTTCACATGCCTTTGTTTTTAGAGTATAACAAGGGAAGAAAAAGAAACTAATTATAGATATGCTTCAAACCAAGTACAAGATACTCACGTACATTCGACTATTCCATTCAAACACATACATATATCCTTCAAAGACTAACTGGTTAAAATTATCTTGCAGTTACGCTAGAGGAAGATAATCCATCTTCCGATATGTCAAAAAACAAGTCGTCACTCTTACTTAAAGCATACACAATGTCCACCATTGTAGGCCTCTTTGCAGGATCTCTATTGAGACAAGCTATTGCCAGAGCCATTACATTCATCACACCTTCCATGGAACAAGACTCATCCAAAAGAAGCACACTATCCATCCAAACCTTCAATGTTTTCATCTTGGTCTCTTCTTTCCCCTCCAAAATCCCGCTAGTATTAGCCCACAACACTTTGCCATCTTCGTCAATGGCTTCCTTTCCAGAAACGAGCTCAAGCAACACCACCCCGAAGGCAAAAACATCCAATTTGGTAGACACTACCCCGTCCGCCAAGTATTCAGGTGCGATGTACCCTTGGGTGCCAACAATATGCATTGTAATTGCGTTACATCCTGATTTTGCGAGTCCAAAGTTTGCAATTTTTGCTCTCATGGTCGAATCTAGAAGAATGTTACTACTTTTAATGTCTTTATGAACAACCCTTGGCCTTGTGTGCTCGTGGATGTACTGAAGACCATTTGCTACATCAATGGCAATGCGTAGCCTTGTCTTCCAGTATAACTTCTCGTTCTTTTCCCCGTGTAGCCATGAATGGAGAGAGCCATTGTCAATATACTCGTAGACTAGGTAGCAACTTCCATCGTCTGGGTCTATGCAAAATCCTTCTAGCTTCACCAAGTTGCCATGGTTCACCTTTAATTTTAATAAAAATTTAACGTTATGAATCTTACATATGTATAATCTTAAGAAAAAAATGGATGAAACAAGTCAAACAACCTTAAATTGTGTGTATATATATTTATATTAACATAATACTTCCTACAAGAAGTTCAATTGGATATCGTTCAAATGGTTGTGTTACGACTTTTTCAAAATTAAATTTAATTTTTGGCTTCCTTCTAAAAGACATATGTACTTGCAAGTGTGTTTTGTCATACTGATAATTACATTGTGACTCATCGTCCTCAATAGTTTAATTATTGGTGAAAAATGGGGCAATTGATCATGTCAAAACTAAAAACAGTGCACAACTTAATAAATGCAAATATCAAATAGAAAGATAATGAATAAATGCAAATATCACACAATAAGATAATAGAAAATAGCTAGCAAAAAGCAGTAAATGAAGTAAACAAAGATTACTAAACAAAGAAAGAAGTGAAAAAGAGATGATAACTGACAGAGAGAAGTATCAAATTGGTCCACGTCATTGGCCCTTTACAGTTGTGACCATAGACTAAAATATACAACTACCCATATCTTAGCTTGTCTCTCTTCCATATTTGGTTGCTTATTTTTTCTTAAATAGAGCCAAACGTGGGACCAACGCACAATTTCCATTTAATTAACCAATTTTGTGATAATTAATTTCATTTTCAAATAAAAAGATTGAAAATTTCGTAAGGACATTAATGCTGACTATCTAATATAAAAGTTTAGCATATATATTAATCGTGGCCATCAATGGACAACTATTAGCTCTTTAGCACATGAAAGCACTTTATAGATAACTGAAGATGAACCCTAGGCTGAAAGTTAGCTGGATCACTCACATGAGAGAGGCATGTGAGAGCTCCGAGGCAACTTAGTAGGTTAGATGAAGCAAGGTGTAAGTTTTGTAGAGTTTCAGACCCTATATAGATTGACTTTGCTAAGGCTAAGTTCTTGATGAACTAAGGACAATGTAATGCTCAAATGAACAGACCATGAATAATTGACTTGATGTAGTTAAACATTGGATCAGACTAGTATATTATTGAGGGCTTTGGCTTGCATAACTCATTATCAATGGATAGAGATCATGAGGAGATCTTAGATGAAGTGGTGGATAAGATCACATAAGATATATACATCATCTCTAAAAGATAAAGATCGTGTGGGCCAATTAGCTGAAGATAGTGGAGATCTTTATAGATATGAATGTATCTTTCCTAATTCAATACAATACCTTATCTTGTTAGTTAAGATGTAACTTTATTTGTTCAGATAAAGTCCTACTTGGATGAGAGTGTCATATAATTAGTTACTGCGATGTACTATGATAAGGATAGTGGTAATCTAGGCGGATCAAATTGATTAGGATTTTGATTTGTAACTTGGCCATCAAGTTAAAGATGCCTGTATATAGCTCATTTGAGCCTTGCTCTTCATCACATTGAGAGAGAGTATTTCTTTTATTATTGCCTTTGATTACTTGTAACTTTTATAGTATTCTTACTCAAGTGTGGGAATTAAACACTTTGAGGGTCGTGAGGTATTTCAGAACAAATTTCGTTGGTCAACGAGCATATAGGAAGGCTACATCTTACTTAAACAGACTTAGGCGAGATTATTGTGCAAAGATGTAGGCGCAACTTTGTTATAAGTTTGGTATTTAGAAGACCTTGTAATAACTGAGATCAAAGCCAAATTTTGATTTAGCGCGAGGCAGTAATTTAATTGAGCATGTCACTAGGGTGGAGGCATTTATTGGCCCAATTCTTTAAGGCGAGGAAAAGGTCACTTACTACTGTTTTTGGTTCCAGATGTTAGAGGCGTAAATCCAACATTTGCAACATTAGATCCAGCAGAGTTGATGAAGGCACAAGAAGAAATCTAGGTTTGAAATCATGATCCTAAGGCATGTTGTTATAACACAGGATGTTAGGTGTGCTGAAAGCACCACAATGAAGGTGCAAGAACATAAACTTTTTGAGGGCATACGGAATACAAAGAAGCTTGAGAACTTTCTATGGAATAAGGAGTAGTATTTTACGGCTGTTAAGGTACCTCATGCTAAAAAGGTCAATATAATGGCCATGTATTTGGATGATAATGTCAAGCTTTGGTGGAGAACCAGAGGCTCTGTGAAATTAGTGCAAATAGAACTCCCATTGACATGTGGGAGAAAATGAAGAAGGGTTCAAAGGATCAATTCCTTCTACTAAACACTTATTGGCCTATAAGAGATGTCTTAAAGAAATTGAAGCAAGACTGATCTATACGAGTATGTAAAACATTTTAACTCTCTTATGCTTCATATTGGTAACATGTTAGACGAGGATAAGCTCTTTAACTTTTTGTTCGGATTACAACCATAGGCATAATTGGAGTTATGGAGGCAGAATGTGAAGGACATGGTTAGTGTAATCAAGGCTACTGATGTCTTGGTGGTTTTTTAAGTGATGAATAAAACTAAGGAAAGTTCCTTTATTTCTTCCAAGGGTAAAGTCCTAACTCAATAAGAGAAAAGCGAGGGGAAAAACAAGAAGGAATCCAATAAGGGAGAATTTAAGGGAAAAGGCAAGTAGATTTGTAACTTCAAGAGTGGAGAGACGTCCTCCAAAAAAGGCAAACTTCCTTTTTATTTATGCAATGGTCTACATTTTGCAAGAGAATTTCCAAGGAATGAGAAGTTAAACGCCTTGATAGTTGAAGAAAAGGAAGAACCTCCATAAGTGACAATGAATCCAATCGTCTTATTGAATGCATTTAAGAGTGAATCTAACCCCTTTGATCAATTAATATATATGGGAATACAGGTCAATGAGAAATAGGTAACCATAATGTTGGATATGAGTTCAACACACTCTTTTATAGTGAAAAAGATGGAGTACAAGTTAGGGTTTAAGGTGTCAAAGACTTCGACAAAGATGAAGACCCTTACAGTAAGGCATAAGTGGCGGTAGCAGTTGTTTAAAATGTTCCAATGAGAAGGCACGTCATAGTTAGCTAGAGAAGGATCTTGGGTTGAAGATTGGTTAGATAACATGCATGAGGGAGGATGCGAGTGGTCTAAGGCAACTTAACATGTTAGATCAAGCATGGTGCATGTTTTGGTAGAGTTTTAGATCTTGTGTGGATTGACTTGGCTAAGGCTAGAGATTATGATAAGATCTTGGATGATAGGGTAGATAAGATCACGCGGGATATACATCAACTTTAAAGGATAAAAATCATATGAGATGATCATTTAAAGATAGTGAGATCTTGTTGGATACGATTATATCTTTCCTAATTCAATATAATCTCTTATCTTATTAGTTGGGATGTAATATTACCCTATTAGATAAAGTCTTATTTGGACGGCGGTGTCTTAGTGTGATGTAATTTGATAAGGATAAAGGTGATTTAGGCATATCAGATTGGTTAGGATTTTGATTTGTAATCGGTCATCAGGCTAGAGGTGCCTATATATATCTCATTTGAGCCTTACTCCCCATCACATTGAGAGAGAGCATTCCTTTGTATATTTTGGAGAAAGTAATAGGTTGGCTTTCCTGTATATCTTAAGTTCGTTTATTATTGCCTTTGATTACTTGTTATTTTTGTAGTATTCTTACTCTAGTGTGAGGTTTAGACACCGTGAGGGTCATGAAGTGTTTGAGAATAAATTTTTTTGGTCAACAATCATGTAAGAAGACTTAGTCTTGTTTAAACAGACCTAAGCGAGATTGTTACGCATAGGTGTAGATGTAACAACAACCATCATGGCCAATTAACAATCCTTGTTATGTGAATATATATAACCATAAATTATATTGATCTAATTGTAAGAATGGGTTTAGGAAAAGGCTATATATATAGGGAAATATCCAAATTAAATTTCATATTACTTGATAAAAAATATTACTTTACCCCTATTGAACATATTGTTTAACCTTTGATTTCATTTTTAACTTGGTCAATCTAAATTTGAGTTACCAAAGATTTGTGAAAATAATCAAACTGTGGAAACTATACTGTGATATAATAGTTGTAGGAGTTCATATAAATGTCTATACTTGTGTACACTTCAAAACCTACAAAAAGCACAATTCGTTTAAGAAAAAAGATGGGGACTTGATTTAACTTTTAACTGAGGTTATATGAATAATTAATGAACTCTTATGTACTTAACGAATTCTGTGTGCAAGTTAGTTATCTGTTTTGAAAGTATTGATTGTCATTCATTATTCACCTAAATCAGTAGAACAGATAACTTTCTCGTATTATGAATGCAAAGAAGAGACGTAGCACGTAAGCAATGACGGTTTGCTTCGGCGATCACAAAGACGTGGGCCAGGATGACACAATAATCCAATATATGCTACAACGTTGACTTTTTGACACATTTCACTCAAGCCACTTTTCTTACCTATAAAATCCGCAGTCTCCTCCCATGCCAATGTTTGCTTCTTTGAAGTTTTTCTTTATTAGATGATAACCTAGCTTAATATATCCAATAGAGCATGTTCCTACAGCTTTTGCTAATTCAATTATGCAGGATTAAACTTTTTTTTGAGAAATGAATAACGTCTCTAATCTAGTTGGATATTGAATAAAGCAGCAGAAAGTTCAAAAGTGAGCCTCTTACCTTCTGCAAGATCTTGAGCTCCTCACAGGCATTCCACTTCATCTTCTTGATGGCAAAGAACACTCCATCGATGGACCCTCTATACACGGACCCTTGAATCAAGCATTCCTCATTGAACCCATTAGTGGCTTCTCTCAATTCTTCAATCCTGAACATTTTGTACTTGTCTAGACAATCTGATACATCTGCCAACAAATTCACCTCCATATTCTTCCACGCTTTACCGCCTACCTGTAACTGTAATCTTTGCTTCTCCACATCACCGTCCATCTCTCTACTTTTTAACACCCCCTCCTTAAAACCCCAACCCACAATTATCAAAATCAAGAACATCCCAACAATTCCTAGCCCAACTGCCAATCCTATGATCAAACCTTTCCTCTCAGTTCTTCCAGAAGAGTCGAAAGGAGAAACGGAAGGCTGTGTCAAATTTGGCAGCTGAATCACTGGAATGAATATGGTGTCAAATGGTTGAATGTTATTGCCGTTAACATCTATAATAGACTGTGTCCCTACTCCAAACATTGAAGCCACCTCTGACAAGTTATCAGAACGTTGAAACACGTAAGATACGAGATAATTCACACGGTTCTGCAACCGGAATTGGTTGGGACACTTGCAAAATATAGGAAAGAATACGATTTGACCGATTTCCAGTTTGGTAGGGACAAGAGTTGGGTTTACAACCTCAACAGACTGGTAGGTCGTGAGGTTTTGGAAATGATCAGTAGAAACATAGTAGAAAGTATCACCTGCTTTTATTGTGTAGGAGATGTTAGAAAAGGAGATGCTATAGGAGGAGTTGAGGGTGTGGCAAGAACACGATAAGGGGACAAAAAGTGGTTGGTTTGGGATTAGAGGTGAGGTTGGAGAAGAGATGTTGCTTGGCTCCGATATCATGAGGCGACTAACCGAGAAGAGATCACCAATTGTAGCCAGGTCAAGGAAATTGGGAGGCATAGCTCTGTAGAAAGCGTAAGTTTCGCATGGAGAGGCCGTCTGGTTGACATCACATCTGAATCCTTCTGTGCTTGGTTGAGCTCGCAAACGGTGGAGAAGAAGATTATAAAAGAAATACAGGAGAGTAGAGACCAAGAGGCCTTTGGTTCTGATCATTTTCTTGCTTGGTGATTGATTGTGTTCTGGTTGTTTACGGTATCTGGTGCTTATTTCCGTGAAACCTCATCAAAGGTTTTGTTTTTCTTTAAGTAAGAACCTGGATCGACAACTATTTGACAGCACTTAAGTCGGGTCAATTTTTCCATTGTAGAACTCATAACCCATATTTGTCTTTATTTTCTTCTTCTTTTTTCTTACATTGTAGAATTCATAACCCATACTTATCGACTTCGTATTCGATAACGTAATTTTATTGCTTCCACCATGATGTAAATGGCCCAGCCGTATGCATCCAGGCCTCCAGAAAGCAACAGACACAAAATTGACTTGAAGGCGAAGTTGAAATGTAGTTTTGGGTATGCTGAAATTTAAGGCATGAAATTCACTGGGCTGTCTGGCTGGCGATTCAAGGCTGATATCATCTTTGGAATAATCAAGATTGAAATTTGAGTCCGTGCCGTCTGGAAGGGGACGGGCATTGACGCAAAGGTTTAGGCTTTTACCACGAGGCAGCCTCCCAATCAATTCCAGAAGAAATGTAACAATTTCAAACAAACAATCAACGTGATTGTCAATATTCAAAGATTAACAGGCAATACCTTAAATAGGTGAGGCACTCTTTTTTTTTTACAATGGCTTTAGTCTTTTTTTTTGTTGAGAATTTTAAAAAATGTATTAATGATAAAGGAGGTTTAGCGGTACAAAATGTGGAGAGTTGCCTCTCCTAATGCAATTGCCCAAATGACTGTGTTTCAACGTTGCTAAAAGGAAGCGAACGACAACGAATAGACAATAAGAGGATCTTTAACTAAGCGGTGACATTTCTGTAAAAGAGATAATAACCTTAGATCGTCGCAACCACAAATTCAACCTAATTTAGGATTGAGTTCTCTGGAGACTTCTAGATTTAGTGGGTTGGGAGATAGTGGAAGAAGGAGACGTTTGAAGACCTTTCTAAATCGAGGTTTGCAAAAGGGTTGACATATTAGGTAAGCGCTAAATGTTGCTGATTTGTTCTGTTTAACTCTTTGCATCCATAAAATATCTTGCATGTATGTGTAAGGAGCAAAGCTATAGAGTATGAGTAATAGAACAATAAGCTAGATATTTAGAGAAGATAGGATGCTTGCGCTACAGGTCTAATTTAGGTCTT
This sequence comes from Erythroxylum domingense, assembly GCA_025594535.1. Taxonomy (NCBI): domain Eukaryota; kingdom Viridiplantae; phylum Streptophyta; class Magnoliopsida; order Malpighiales; family Erythroxylaceae; genus Erythroxylum; species Erythroxylum domingense. The sequence continues at coordinate 24,032,253 of JANQBM010000221.1, forward strand.
TGAGTGGGATTAATTCTCTGAGTTTCTCGAGGGTTTTTGTGATAAGAGACTTTTTAGAAGAGTTGGTGCCACTAAACCGTCTGAGGTTTCTTTGTTTCTATAAAACATATACACAAAGCCCTAAGGATAGGATATGAATCAGTCTATGGATTGCGGTGAGCTAACGGGTTCATCAGCTTTTGTGCAATCTTTATGAAGAAGCTCTCATAATCTATCCATATACATCTACTAGCTATGTGATTCCATATAGTGTTATTATAAGGACACGTAAAGATGAGATGATCTCTTGTTTCCACATGGACTTGGCACATTTGACAGGTTCTATCCACTTGCAAATATGATATTATGTCTGATGTATTGAGTTTGGTTTGGATTGTTAACCACAATATAAAGGATATTCTTGGAGTCAAAGCCTTGTTCCATATGATCTTGTGCCACGCTACCTTCATTTTTTTACTTTTTAGTAAATCTTTGTTGGTTTTGTTGGTAAGCTTATGGATAGGTTGATTCTACTGGTAGAAGGTGTCAGAAGAGATTAGGTTAGGTGGGCAATTAGGTTGTAGATGCCTTAGGTAGTGAGGAAAGTTCTATGAGCCATCATTAATCAAGGAGTTGAGTCCAATGTTGAGTGATGAGGTTTGTGGACTGTTTAGGTTGTTAAAATGTTGTATGAACTGTCCCATATTTGACCAGTTGTCATACTAGAGAGATATAAAGTTACCATTCCCAATTAAGTAAGAGACACCATTTTGGACCTTGTATTTAAACTTCAGAAGTTGGTTGAGAAAGCGAGAGTATGAGGCAAATTGTTTTATTCCCCATAGGCTTCTATCTTTGAGGAAGTAAAAATGAAGCCATTTTATCCAAATAGCGGTTTTATTTGTTAGTATCCACTATAGCCGTTTAAGGATCAAGGCTTGATTTGTGATTTTGATTCGAGTAATGTCTAAACCACCTTCAACTCTGGGAAGATATATGCTGCCCATTTTAGAATATTTTTAAGTCACTATATGAAGCGTGGGAACGTTACAAGGACCTACAAAGTAGTTGTCCTCATCATAATCTACCAAAGAAATTTCTCTTGCAAACATTCTACCATGGAGTTAATCCACCCAAAAAAATGATAGAAAGTCACTATATGAAGCGTGGGAATGTTACAAGGACCTACAAAGTAGATGTTCTCATCATAATCTACCGAAGGAATTTCTCTTGCAAACATTCTACCATGGAGTTAATCCATCCAAAAGGGGCACCATTGATGCGGCATCTAGACAATTTCTAATAAGAAAAATAATTAAGGAAGCAAAGGATTTGCTAGAAGAGATGGTGAACAATAGTTGGCTTTGGACATCAAATCGAAGTAGACAATAAACGTCCTTCCGCGATCAAAAGAGAGTTAGTGCTTTCGATTTCATGACTACAATGTAGGTTGAGATTGACAATTTAACAAGACAACTTAATAGCTTGCAAGCCTCTCTATCCACTCTAGTTAGAGCAATTCATCATAGATGCGAGTTATATAGACAAGTTAATCATGTTACCACTGACTGTTTTTTAATGCAAAATAACAATACAGAGTAACTTAACTACATAGACACACAATTTGGTCAAGGAGAGGAGGAAACAATCCTTATTCTAATATTTATAATCCTGGGTGGAGGAAGCACCCAAATTTTTCTTGGTCAAACTATGTGGATAACCAATTGTGGAATCAATGGCTAGTTAGATTTCAACAAAATAATTTCAATACTACTAACTCTAAATTGGAAAAAAATCATAGACAAGCTCATGAGCATAGATGAAGCTCATAAAAGATTGGAAGGGAAGATCAAAAGCATGGATGAGGCCCAGAAAAGCTGGAAAGGAAGTTCACATAAGTAATTAAAAACTATGCCTCATCCATTCATAACTTAGAGATCTAAATGAGTCTACTGGCAAACGTGTTGTCGATAAGAAGTATAGGGAGCCTCATGAGAAATACTGAAGTAAACCCAAGGGAACAACTCAAGGTAATCACATTTAGAAGTGGGAAAGAATTTGAGCAACCGACAGAGACATAAGTTGCACCACACCCAATAGAAAAATACCAAGAAAAAAAGGATATAGACATAAGTGAATGCCCTCCTTACTTTACCCCTTCACCATATCTACCTAACATCTCATATCCCCAATGATTATGAAGGAACAAATTGGATGCACAATTTGTAAAGTTCGTGGGAGAGTTAAAAACTTTGCAATTTAATCTATCTTTCATGGAGGCATTGGAAAATATACCCAAGTACGCTAAATCCTGAAGGACATATTATCAAAGAAGCGAACTTTGGAAGAGAACCAATCAATAGCGTTAATTGGTAGTCGTAGTTCCATAATCACCAATCATGCACTTTCCAAGCTGAAGGATCCAAGAAGCTTCACAATACCCTATGTAGTTGGTGAATATGAATTCACAAAGTGCTTATGCGACTTAGGTGCAAGCATAAATATCATACCTTAGTCGATATTTAGGAATTAAGGCTCGGTGAGGTAAAGCCAAGTTCGATGCTAATTCAATTGGCTGATCAATCAATTAAGAGACCGTTTAGGGTGATGGAAGATTTCTTAATGCAAGTGGACAAGTTCATTATCCCGGAAGACCTCATAGTTCTAGATTTCAAAGAGGATAAAAACTATCCACTAATTCTAAAATGACCCTTCGTGAACATTGGAAAGCACTGATAAATGTTTATGAAGGTAAATTGCTTCTTCATATTGGTAATGAGCATGTAGAGTTTAGTATGAACAAAAACTTGAAATATCCAAAAGAAAGCAGCTCTTGCATAATGGGTGAGTATATCAAACATAAGAGAATGGTTGTTTTAAAGAAGTAAGTTGTGAGGAATAGGCGACAGAGGATATAAAGTTTGAGGAATATATAGAAGCCCATGTTCAAGAAGCCGAAGTAGAAGAGTAGACGATGGTGATTGTAGAAGACGATTAGCAATTTAACGTCCTACAACACAAAATGTTTGATTCGATCAAAGATTTATGGATTTCATTATTCCCGATTATGTTGACAGTTTGTTATCAAAAAAGGCATTACAAAAATTACTTGGATTCTTCGATTTGATTGATTATGTCCTTTTCATTATCTCCCGACATGTAACCTGTTTATAGGCTACAAAACTGCCTTGTAGAGAAAAAGGTGGTAGTAAGTCACTCATAATTGATTCCAGTTGAGTTTTGAAGCATACAAGGTCAAACTAATCACCATAACTTAGCATGTTTAGTAATTAGATAGAAAAAATTTTGGTAATTAGGTTTGTTTTGAATTTTAGAATTAGGTTTTTAATTACAATGATTTAGAATGGTTTGGATTGCTAATGTTCTTATTCTTTTTGAAGTGATTATAAGTCAAGGAAGTAAGCTTAGGGGTCAAGCGAAGAAATAGAGGAAGATGAAGAGATAGGATAGGAGAAGGTCCTTAATGTGGTTTCAGTCAACAACAAAATACTGAAGGAGATGGCGTAAGAACAACGATGACAATGATGCAACATCAAGAAGATTTACAAATACTTCGTTGCTCAAGGTGTTCAAATTCCATTTCCAACACCGTCACCATCTAAATCACCTTAACGAGTTTCATACTCTAACCTTTTTCTTTTTCTTTTTTTTTGTTTTTCTTGTCATTTTTAGTTTCCTTTATATGTTGTGTGTGTTTTTCTCACATTAAGGGCATTGTGTTGTCCAAGTGTGGGGAGGATCGTGCGTTGACATGTCATGTTTGTTAACTTTGCATATTATATTGTCTTAGTTTTTCTTAAGTTGACATAATGTAAACATTTTGTTGCATATGTGTGAATTGTGTGAATGTATCAATGGCAAGAATTGAATGGAACTAATTTGGTTTTGAACATGGTCATTTAATTTGTAAAGGCATCATAACTTATAAATTTTAGGTTTTAAGTATTTTTGGGATGATTATGCATTTTAATTAGGATATGATACGTACTCTTTCATTTTATGACTTTTGTTCGTATACATTTATAATTATAGTCAAGTGAATTAGTTAGCATTATTAGTACACTTTCATAAGGATGATTAACTAAAAAGAAATGAGGTAGGCTAAGCTTAAAAAAAGTGTCTTAAATAAATAACTATTCCATTGGCCTTTGAGTTATAAATGGAGCTAGTAGTATATTGAGAATGTGATATATCTGAGTAATAGGGACATTGACGACAAAATATTTGTGCGTCAAAACACTAGAATGATATTCCAACCAAGCTAACTAATAAAACGTGGCCTAGTTGAGAAACCTGGGACATTTATGACAAAGTGTTTCCTTTCGCATTAAAAGACTAGGTTAATGTTAAAAAAATGGTGTTATAATAAAGAAACCTACTGATCTTTTACAAATAGAAATAATTTTCATGAAAGGATGCTTAGTGATAGTTTTCCTTTTTAATTGATTAATAATAATATGTGCATGCTCACAAGTGTCATAGGTGTATACATAGGAGGTTAATATTTTGATTGATTTGTACATTCAATTCAAGACACTTAAACTTGAAAGAAATAAGTTGGTGTGTTCACAAAATTTGAGTGATTGGTGTTTAAGGTCAAGTTAATTTTATAAGATTTGAAGCCATTGTATCATTATTGTATTGTCGCATGAATGTGTGATTATGTGTTTATGTGTATTTTGTTTGTTTATGATTTTAGCGTTGTTTGAGGACAAACAAAGTTTTAAGTATGAGGATCTTGATAAGTGTAAATTATACTATGTTTTGTTAGATGTTTAAGTGCAATTTTAAGTGTTTCTTAAATGATTATCATGTGTATAGGCTTACACTTATGTTTATGATAGTGTTTATATGTATTCTAAGCGTTATGTAGTTTAAAGCATGATTTTGGATTTTAATCTTATGATCTTGAGGTATTTTGATATGTTTGTTAGTGAATAAAATCAGATCAATGAAGAATGAAGAAAGATGGAAGGTGTATGGGCTTTAAGGCAAGGTCACGATCGTGCATGCAATGTCACAATCATGACAAAAGGCTCTTCTCTAATGTCACAATCGTGCACCCTATGTCACGATCATGATAAAATGAATTTTCTCCAATGTCACAATTGTGACATCTATGTCATGATTATGGCAGATGCTTGCCAAACACGGGATTCTTCATTTGTTTTGATGTTGGGGGCAATTTTGGAACAAAATGACCTGGGTAAGCCCTAAACTTAACCCTAAGACCCACATTTACTATAAGAGAACATAAAGACTACAAAAAAGAATAGCCTCCATCTTACCAAATTGGGATTAATCAAAGAAGATCAAGAGAAGAGCATTGGGAGTTTCAACTTTTCTAGATTCAGTCCAAATAAAGTTCTTCTTTCTCTCTTTGTTTATTTTTCATTAAAATTGATGTATGAATAAGATTTTTCATTAAAATTAATGCATGAATCAGATTTAAGTATGTTATATACGTTTATGATGTTCTAATTTTTAGATTAGGATTTGTTTTTGAGTTATATTGTAACTTGATTATTATTGATTTCAATATAACATTACGGTATTGGGATATTTAGGTTTGCTAAACACTTGGACAATAAATTGAGAAAGTGAGTCGAAAATAATCCGATTAGCTTGGGTAATAAGATTTAGGAAACTAATAAGTCATGTAAATATCAAATTGATAATCATACGAAGAGAGATCTTGTGTGAAAACTCAATTATTTGATAGATCACTTAAGAACTAGTTGAAAATGTTTGGTTGTTTTTTTGAATCAAGAGATTGCAAAATCTGAAATTTTGTAATCAATTGGGGTTAAATGATTAGGTCTTGAGAGAGCATAATCAAACCTTTCGAAAATATAGGATCAACACCTAATTGAATCAATAGTGGTTAAGGCTGTAAAATAATGGTAGAACGAATCCTAGGCTTCCATACTTGATCATTCTTGTTTTATTATGGCAATTCAATTGTTAAGTGGTTAAATTTTATTCAATTGTTTTAATTCCTGATAATTTATTTTCATTCAAATCATATTTCATAACCTTAGAAAAAGTTAGGTTCACTTAGTTTTAGCTATTTTCTTGTAGAATCGATACCTTTAATACTATAAGTTATGATCTGTATACTTATGGGTATTAGGTTTTATATTAGGTAAAACTTGCTTTAAATTAATATTTTGATTGATATGTATATTCAAATTAAAGCACTTAAACATGAAAAGAATAAGTTAGTATGTTGGCACATTTTAAATAATTGATGTTTAAGGTTAAGTTCATTCCACAAGATTTTATATCATTGTACCATTAGTGTATTGTTGCATGATTGTGTGTTTATGTATTTGTATGTTTTTAGTTTTTAGTTTTTAGTTTTGCTTAAGGACAACAAAGGTTTAAGTATAGGGAAATTGATAGGTACATATTGTGTTATGTTTTTATAGATGTTGAAGTGTGTTTTTAAGTATTTCTTATATGCTTATCATATATATAGCCTTAGAATTATGTTATTGTTATTGTTTTTATGTATTCTAAGTGTTTGTTTAGTTTAAAGTAAGAACTGGATCTTAATTTTATGTTTCAAGATGTGTTTAGTGTACTTGTAAGTATTTGAAATCAAAAAATTGAAGAATGCAAAAGATGGAGGAAGCTTAAAGGAGTCATGAGGATGCACAATTACGCACTATCGTGCAAAGGTTGAAGCAATAGGAGCACAGTTGTGACTCAAAGAGCACGATCATGACAAGAGATTTCTAGGTGCGACTTTTTTGAATCTTTTAAGATTTTGGGCTATTTTTGGAACCTAATTAAGAGAGAAAATCCTATAAACAACCCTAGATCCTTAATGCCCTATTTAAGAACGAGAAAAACACAAAAGACGCAGCAACCATTCATCAAAGTGGAGAGTTCAAGAAGAGCATCAAGAAATTCCAACATTCCATATCAAGGCGTTAAATAATTTTTTCTCTTTTCCTTTTTGTTTCTTTCATTATTATTGATATGTAATATGATTTTCTTGGTATTAAACATGTCTATAAAGTTCTAAACTTACATTAGGAATTATTCTAGATTTATTTTGTGATTTTATTCATTATTGATTTCAATATATTTTTGGAAGTTTGTGATAATTATTCATGCATTAACTTGATAACAAAATTGATAGTGTGAGTCAAAAGTAATCAATGTTAGTTTATACAACGAGAGTTGACAATTTAATGGACCCACAGTTATCAAATTAACAATCAATCAAAGAGTGATCTTGGTTGTAACATTAATTGTCTAATAGATAGATTCAGATCTAATTGAATAAGTTAGGGATAGTTTTATGAATTGAGAGATTGCAAATTTAAAAATTTTGAACTCAGTTAGTGTTAATTGATTAGATCTTGCGAGAGAGTAATCAATACCTTAAGAAATCTAGAATCAAATACATAAATTGAATTAATAACAATAAAGGAACAAAATAAAGAAGGAATAGTTCCTAAATATTAAATCTTGATCAAACCCTAGTTTTGATTGACATATCACTTATTATTTGATTATTTTATTTATTTGTTTCAATTTTTGTTATTTAAAATTAAATTAAAATCAATTTCTGAATACCTTAGACAAAGTTAGGTTCGAATTGTTAGCTATTGCATAATCCTTGTAGGAACAATAATCTCTTATACTATAAGATATGATCTGTATACTTGTGGATATTGAGAGTTTTATTAGATATAAAACTTGCTCAACTTCTGCTGAGAAAATTTACATCCAAAGACTCTTGAAAAGTGGGGAAGTGAAGTTGAGTCATACCTCTAAGATAGGAACCTCCCTCGGGGCCTTTTATATAACATCCTAAAAGGGGGAAGTTATCAACCTTAAGTTAGAACTGGCCTGAAAAATTATTGTGATGGTAAGAAAGTTATTGTTCATCTGAGAGAAAATTAGTAAGTTATTATTTTTAGAATTAGCTTCAGAAAGTGCAAATAGTTTATGGGATATAGAAATGGTCATATAGGTGATCCTGTACCTCTAAAAATATCTTAATTCGTGACTGTACATCATTACAAAGACTTACAAGGGCAACATACCTGGCCGTGTATGTCAATATACACGGGTGTGTAACTCCACATAGGCAGGGATTGTATCTTTATTGACAACGACGTTTGTAGAGACTTACACGGTTACTATACACGACTGTGCAAGTCCACAATTGCTTCAATTCTTCAATACCGTAATACGATTTTACTCGAATATATCTCATCTTTTTCTATAAAGGCAATTATTACCTAAGACACATTTGAAACAAATTAAGTACCAAAAATACTATAAAACTCTTAAATAACAGGCAAAATACTTTAAATATAGGTATGTAAATATAGAAAAATAATCGTCTATCAAGATCGTAACACTTGAATTGAAAAAGAGATCAAAGACACAAAAGTTGAGAGAGGTGCTAAAGAATTTGAGTGAAAGGTAATAGTGATTTTAGTTATTGGTATAACAAATAAAAATAAAGGTGAAGATGATGATTTAAAATGATTGAAGAAGTTAGGATTGTTGAGGTAATCTTAGAAAGAGAAGTTGAACTAGACGTGTAGGTAATTATAGGGATAGAGTATGGATAATGAAATAGAAAGAAATTAATGGAGAAGAGTTAAAAACCAATTGAGATAAAGGAAAAAAAAAAGGAGATAAAAATGCAGACAATATGAATGAGAAATATTGAAAGGAGGAGTTAGTTAAGGAAAATAAACAGAAAGAATGTAGAGGGGAAAAAGTCTCACCAATAGTCATTACTTAAATAGAGAAAATTAAATTTAGTTTAATTAATGAAACAAGAAAAAGTAAAAGTAAAAGAGACTATCTAAGAAGAAATTGGAAAAATGAGAGGGGGAATTCCCTCTCTTAGTTTTCAAGTCTTCAGTTGTTACATTTATATAGGCCCTGTTTGGCAACCAGCTGATTACATCAACTGTTAGCTGATAGTTGATTATATCAGCTGATTTAACCAGCAGATTGTATTAGCTGATTGTTAAAAATGTTTGGTAAAATTAGCTCTTTATGTATAAAATGACTTATGAGGACATGACTTTAAAAAAATTACAAAGATATAAATATTATACATCTTAGTATTTTATTGAATATTCTTATTTCTATTATTATTTTCATTTAAGGGCACCGCTTTATTTCTAACCTATGGAGTCGAGGAAAACAAATGATATTTGGAGTTGAAGAAGTTAAAACAAGTCGGAATCATTACACTACAGCACAAGAAATTTGGTAGTATTGACAATTATGAGAGGCATTCTAGGAAATAAAGAGGGCTATTCTAGGAACTAATATATGTACATAATATCCTAATATCTTTATGTTTTATTTTATTGCTTTTCGGCCTAGTCGGTTCGCGCAGACCTTGCCTCTTTCAAGTATTTATTTTTCTTTATAGTTTTATTTTATTTTTAATTTATTTATTTCTTTATGTTTACTTTTCTTTTTTTCTGCATCATTCGTAATTGTCTCATTTGCATGTGGGTCCACCGGAAACAGCTTCTCTACTGTGTAGGGATAAGGCTGCGTACTATCAGACCTTCTCAGACCCTACTTCAGTGCGAGATTTCAGACTGTGTGATGATGATAATGATGGCAATTATGAGAGGCCATCGGAGTTAAACATTGAGATGCATTCTATAAGGTCAATCCATTTGTTAAGTCTCTCAGAAATATGCTTTCAACTTTGCAATTGTCTTGTCCAACAAAACATTCTATTTTTATAAGTGCATAAAGGGTACAATTGACTTTTAATTCTTAAAATGTTGGCTTATTGAAGAAAACACTCCTACTGAGGAGCGTTTTCTCTTTTGGCTGATTATGTTAAATCAACTATGAAAAAAGTCACTCACCAAACGACTTTTTCACTGTTTGAAACGTCAAACAGTTGAAGCATGCCAATAAGCTAAAAACTTAGCTAATTAGCTAGCTGATTGACATGCTTACCAAATGAGGCCATAATCAATGTCCCATAAGCTATAGGATATAAAACACAGCATTTCCAGAAACTTATGTTTGAGTTTTTGTTTTGAATTATATACCTTCACTCAATTGAACATGAAGTGCCAAATAGGCTTTAACGAGAGATTATAGGTCTTTTAGATTATCCCTCTTAATTGTGAAATCCCATAGTTCCCCGTACTTCTTATTGAAGTCCCATATGCTCATGGAATTGTAGTCGCTTATTAACTTATCACGAGCTCCTCTCTCCATATTGTATATCTGAGGCTCAAAATTGTGGGGCTCATCCGGTTTGTCCATCTCTATTATGGTGTATAATGTTGCGAAAATAGCTGCTCCAATGTACAAGTACTCCCCCTTTGAAAAGACAAGCAGAGAATGTCATATCAGTATGTTGTGGCAATTGCAATCGATAACATTAAAATCACTCGTTATGTTAGTATGTACGTAATTATGTGGTGTATCAATTGCAATTCCTACAATTTACAGCATTATTGCCTTCAACTTGTTATTTAAAACTACGGTTTGAATATTTAAGAATTTGAAAAGCGATTGTGTTTCGATCCTACTTGAACGTTGAAGTACATCCCGGCAGCAATTGCTGGAAGGAAACTCCATGCGAGAAACCCTACAAAACAACCAAGGGTAAATGAAACCCAATCACAAGATGGACATAAGCAGCAGCTAGTTTGGTCACTTTGCCACTAAAGGTTTCCACGACCAAGTAGTACCCTGAAAACCAATAGGAGCTCCTACTGCTTCAAAATCTGCAGCAATCAATTCCCAGAACGTCCCTGAAAGACAAAATTGCACATTCGCACCAAAGAACATCGCGTCAGTAAAACAATAACTTCAGATTAGTTGCTCTACTAACTGTACCCCTTAGCGAAATAATGACAGTTCAGTTACTTAAGATGCTGTCTGACGTCCCGACATTACTAGATGACAACATCATAGTCAAGGATAAGAGCAGGAGCGGCTATCAACTTTCAAGAGCAAATATAAGTGCAAACGACTCCATTCAAGCTAAGCAACGGGAGAAAAGAGAAACAATTAGCAATAGATATAAACGAAATGAGAAGGTTTTACTTCTGTCCTGCTCTCCCTCGAAGAAAGTGTGATGGCCATCATACTCTCCGTATACAAAATCATCCTGATTTCGAAACCACATAAAAAGGATCAGAAAATCATGTCAACTTAATGGAACCCAAAAGATCAAAGAAATCACGGTACGTAGCAGTTAAGGAACTCAACCATGAGACCAAAACCCGAAAGAATGTCCACATAAATATGAATAGAAGAGTGTGATATCAGTCGGTTGCTTCAGAGAGAAACTGAAGGAGCACTTACAGGGTCGATTCCAGGAGTGGCCCAACGGTCAACAGGATCTTCATTGAGATCAGGTTCTATCTCCGTCAACCCTGCATTAGTCCTAGTTTTGGAGCCACTACCACCGTTCAACCAGCGATTCCTGTCGAATTTGAAAGAATTCAATTCTCTGCTTGTATGAATTGACGCACTTTTCCTGGTGCCCAAGATTTTTGGACCTGGATAAGCGCCCAAAAGAGATAACGAGGCAGCCATCTTCTGTTAATTCCCCACCTTGTCTAGCATTTTTTGCTTTTATTCGTTGACGGTTGAATAATGTGTGCCGCCTTACTTGATTACTCACAAAATCAAGATGAATGTCCAGTGACAGAACACCACGTGTCTTCAATGTAAAACTAAGAAGCCAAGTGGCATTGTTGTATTGACCTTATACAACTTTGAGCTCGTTATTGGGTTTATCGCGCGGTGGGATTTGTTAAACGAAGGGAGGACGGAGCTATTTTCATTTTCTGATTTTGATTGTTTTATATTTTTAAATATAAATAAAAATAATTGTTAATATTCATATAGTTACACTTTTATTTATAATTTAAATAATTTTAATTTATCTTCTATTCAATATTTATTAATAAATATTTATTATATTTTATTTGAAATAAACAATTAAAAGAGTAAAATTTTTAAATTAATATTTATTAATATATTTTTGATTACTAAATAATAATAATATTTACAATTAGGAATTAATATTAAATAATTAAACAGTATATATTAATTAATAATATTATTATATCAAAAGAAAAATAAAAATAAAAAATCAAACTTTATTTATAATTATCATAAATTATGAAAATAGTAAGAAAGCATAATCAAAGAATTTAACCAAACATTTTTAAAATGAAATCAAAAACCTAAAATCATAAGTGGAATTAAACGTATTCCCGAATTTTTTAAAAGTATGGAAGTTGACTTTACATCTCTTAGCTCCAATTTTCTAAAAAGTGACAAAAAGGATAAGACTAATAGTTGCACCAAAATCACATAAGCATTTTTAAAATTCTAAACTACCAACTACAAAGGCTATAGTAAAACTCCATAGATTTGTCAACTGTGAGGGCATGACGTTGATAATTATGGAGCTATAGCTTTCCCGTCATAACAACTGTTTGATTGTCGTCTCAAGTCCGCTTGCTTAATAATATGTCTTTGACAAACTTTGCGTATGTGGGTATTCAGAGCTTTAACAAAGGCCAAGGTAATTTGCAAATTCTTAAGCTTTTCTATGAACGTTGTAAATTGTATATCCAATCTATTTTTCTGAAGTCTTAGTGAGAATGGTATTTTCGATGAGTAAGGCAGAAGAGGAATATAAGGAGGGTCTTTATTCTTTTCTTCATCTTTCTTATGCTTCTCTTAGGTCTTCTACAAGATGAGTTTTAGCTTGTTTTTCTGGTAACTCTTCTAGCTCTTCCTCGCTTCTAAGTGTGATAGCCTTAAATTGTTCTTTTGGTTTTACTTCCTTATTGCTTGGAAGGCTTCCCACACTTCTTGTAGACAATGTATCAATAAGCTAGCCCACTTGAACCTCTAAATTGTGAATAGAAGAGGCATCAGTCTTCACTACTTGATTGAATTCCCCTTCCATCCTTTTCTGGGCCTCTTCCATACGCGTGAGCTTGTCCAATTTTGAATCATTTGATTGGACTTGTCTTATTGAAATTCCTGTGGACCTTCATTTCTTATATGATTCCCTAAATTATTAGACCAAAAAAAATTGACTAATTTTACCACCCTGTATTGTACGAGTTCAAATAAGCATTGTTACCTCCGTGACCATATTGTGCTCCCATGAAGTTGGATTGTTGCATGTTGTTGTACTCCACTTAGAAGCAATTAGTTGTTATATGGCTTTTTTATATGTATAACTCACACATCGATGCTGAACTGCTTTGAATGGAGTGAAATAGGTGGCTATCAGGTTATGCAATTGCTTGGTTAGGTTGTCGACTTCAGCTTGCAATGTCATCACTGAGTCTATAGCAATCATTCCTTTTAGATCCAGGAAGGTTGGTTGATGTCTACTTCATTATGATGTCTAAAGATAGCTATTGTTTAGCATCTCTTGTAACAGGTTGGAGTTCGCTTGCACTAATGGTTGTGTAATTCCTTGATGATAGGCGATGAACCCTAGCTTTATGAATTTCATAAGGGTCCTTTGCTCTTCGTGATGTATTTTCTCCACCATTGTTATTTCTATCTCTTCTTGGCATTTAATTCTTCAGATTCCTCATTCTTATCTTTTGATGTCTAGATTGACGTGTCTTCTCCTTTGTGTCTAAACTTTCGTTTTTTTAATTTCTTTGGATTGGGTACCTTAATTGCACAAGAAAGGATAACAATTCATTAAATCAAAGGAATTCAAATAGTCGTAATGCTAAAATCTCCAGCAATGGTGCCAAAAACATGTTGAGCAAGTTTTATAACTCTCAATACCCGCAAATATATGAATCGTATCTTACAGTATAAGAGGTTATCGTTCCCACGAGGATTATGCAAGAACTAACAATTTGAACCTAACTTTTTCTAAGGTAATACAAAATTGATTTGAATAAAAGTAAATAACATAAATTAAAATAGTATAATAAAAGATACAAATTAAAATAATATAATAAATGATACAATTAAATAGTGAAGTAAGCTGCCAATTAAAATTAGGGTTTGATCAAAATTGAATACTTAGGAACTATTCTTTCCTTATTTTATTTCCTTTATTCTTGATGATTCAATTTGTATGTTTGATCTTGGATTTTCTAAGGTTTTGATTACTCTCTCTCAAGATCTAATCAATTAATCCTATTTGAATTTGAAATTCATTGATTTGTAATCTATCAATTCACAAAACCATTCGTACCTTATTAAATTAGATCTGAAGCAATCTATTATTAGATAATCAATTTTACAACCAAGAACTCTCTTAATTGAACATTAATTTGATAATTGTGAGTCTATTAAATTGCCAACTCTCGTTGTTCAACCTAATACTAATTACTTTGACTGACTCTTTAGATTTGTTGTCAAGATTATGCACGAACAATTATCACAAACATCCAAATATATATTGAAATCGACAATAACTAAAAATCACAAAATAATTCCTAATTTGAATTTAGAAATTCATAGACATGTTTAACGTCAAATAATTCATATTACACATCAAGGTTAATAGAAATCCATAGATATGTTTAACATCAAAGAATTCATATTACACATCAAGGATAATGAAAGAAATAAAGGAAAATAATAAAAACTCTATTAAAATCTTAATATGGAGTGCTGGAAATTCCTGCACTCTTCTTGATGTCACCACTTTTGATTCACTTTAATGTATGACTACTTCCTTTTCTTATTATATTTCACATTCTTATATAGCGTTTTAGGATTTTAGGAGTGTGTTTAGAGTTTCCCCAGTTTGTTTAGCTCCAAAAATAGCTTCAATAAAAAACACAAAAAAAACTCATGCTGGGAAATCTCCTGTCACAATCGTCACCTTGGAGTCACGATCATGCTCCTACTGTTTTCCTCTCTATTATGATTGTGCTCCTTAAGGCATAATCATGACAGAGGCCACGCAGCCCATGCATGATCATGCTCCCTTGTGGCACGATCGTGACTTGCTTCAAGCTTTCTCCATCTTGTTCGTTCTTCAATTTCTTTATTTCCAATACTCACAAACACATTAAACACTTGAAATATAAAATTAAGATTTAATTCTTGCTCTAAACAAAACAAACACTTATAATACATACAAAAATTAACAATAATATAATTCTAAGCCTATATACGTGACAATCATCTAAAATACTTAAAAACAGACTTGAATATCTAGCAAAACATAATGCAATCTACACCTATCAGGAAGGTAATTGGTTAAGTCTAAGGAAATAGTGAGGAAATTTGTGATATGATTGAATGGAAGAATTGTCTTTGATGTATTTGTTTGTTGTTGTGATCTAAAGCTTATGAAATTTGTTTTTCATTTATGGAAATTATTATTGGAATCATTTCTAATAGGCACAAACTTGTGTTTGTGTTTGCCGGAGATGTTGTTAGCAAATTTGGTAGGTACATTTAGGAATTTCTTGTGCAAGTGGGGTCGATATGCTGGTGTTTTTGGTTTTGATATCATGGAGAAGTTTTGAAAGTAATAGAATTCGATGTTTTCATTAATTAAAGTGTCAGCTTCAGTGTCTTTATATACGTGTGTTGTTTACATTTTATATGAAATGAAGATTACAAATAATCCATATGAACTAAAGGATACAAATAGTTGAGATAAAATTAAATAAGATATGTTATCAGCTATTAAGCAAACTTCTTAACTGTTGACCTTTGATCTGGGGTGAAGGGCGAAAAAAAAATGAAAAAAAGAACTTGCCAAAGTTATAGATGAGAATGAGGGTGAGCATCAAAGGTGAAAGTAAAAGGGTGGAAATTTAGAGATTTTAGGTTTGGGATTTTTTTTACCTAAGATCATTAGTAACTAATACATTTAATTACGTTAAGTTAAATTAAATATAATAATACTAACTTAATAGTTAATTTTAAATAACTAGATCTCCTACAATAAGATTAAAGTATTACAATATTATTGCCCCTCACGGGTAGCCTAGTGGTAGAAAGAGGGAGAAGATTGTGTGAAAAGTTGTGGGTTCAAATTGGGAGTGCAGTCTTTGTTAAGGTGATGTAATTCTTTTGATAGTGGTCTATCCTTTAGAGCAGGTACCTCTTCTATTGTCTAGAATCAGATTCGAATTTACCTATTTATGAATTTGAGTAATTGACTCATAAGGCTCAAGATTAGTTAGGCAAAGTCCGAAACTTGAGTTATATAAAAAAAAAAGTATTACAACATCATTGTTGATATAACATCATATCTTTAATATTATTTCTATTACCGTAGGCTTCAGTTTAAACAATTATAAAATGATTAACATAAGGTTTGACTTGTGCCAATTTTTGCTTTTTTCCAAATAAAAAATATAATTTTTAATTTGGAGGTCTTGACATCAAAATAATAAAAACTCTTATGTATTAATAAATAATTTTGCATTATAAGAATATTTTACTACGACCATTGATTGACCACTAAACTAAGCTTTCTTATCTTTTCCAAAAATAAAATATCTAAAATTTAATACAGCTAATCGTACTCTAATGATGTCAAGAGTATGGTTTAAGCTTCACACCACTGGCTCTCGGGAGTGCGTAAAATTGCTGATGGTTCCCTCTGTCTCTTATATCTTGCATCACAACTCTTCCGCTCTCACTCTCTCTTCTTCCCCTCTTGCAAATCCCATTTCTCTCTGTAAGTAAGTTCTCTCGCTGCTCTTTGTCCCTTTGTTTTTGCGCTACATGAAATGTTTGATGGGGTGGTTCTTCGTTTACCCTGTAAGAAATTTTGGGGTTGGCTTACAGAATTCTCGTTGCTAAACTAATGGGGTTTTCCTTATAATCGTGAATCAGTTAATGGGTTGTTACTTGTTAGCTAAGTTGAACAAGTACCTTTCAGGTTAAAAGGACGAGCTTGTTATGTATTCAATCTAACTTTCTGCTGTGTATTGTTATGGTGTCTCCGTTTGATGTCCCTAGGAGAAGATTTTCTGCCACACGAGCCATGGATAGTTCTAAGGTTGTCCAAGATAAACAAATACCCCACGGAATAGATGCAACTATGGAGGACGAATATGCATCCCAGTCCAAGTTGCTTAAACAGTTCTTTAGCATCTCCAGTGTTGACAAGGCTTGGACATTCGATTCGCATAGTGGTATGAATTATTATATATATTCCTCCCTTTTTCTTTTTTGAAATTGCTTTCTGTTCTTCATTTGTAGTGCAAAAACAATTTCAATGCGTGATCAAAATTTGCTGATGCATGACTAGGGTCCCAGGCAATGTTTTCAATTAGCCAATCGAATCTGTTGGCAAATAAGAGGAGAAAATTCATTCTATCTGCCAATATTGCAAACCAGAAAAATAATTCTGTCAACTTTCAGTGGGCACCATTTCCTGTTGAGATGATAGGTGTCTCTACAGTTGTTCCGTCTCCGTCAGGCCTGAAGCTTCTTGTAGTCAGGAATTCTGAAAATGATTCCCCCACTCATTTCGAGGTCTGGAGTCAGTCTGAGTTGGAACAGGAGTTTGATGTACCCCAATCAGTTCATGGCTCAGTATACGTAGATGGATGGTGTGTAATTGTTCTTTGATTTGTCAAACTACTGCATTTTCATCTTGACTCCTAGTTAGTAAGTTGTTCAATTTCAATTAGTGTTGCTGGTGATATACTTTACAGTAAGTATAAACTCTTATTGTAACTTCCAAGAACGGAACATTTTGTAACATTTTCAGACTATATAGGTTTGAGGGCATTTCTTGGAATGCTGATGAGACTCTCATTGCTTATGTTGCTGAGGAGGCACCTCCCTCCAAGCCTACATTCGATATTCACGGCTATAAGAAATGTGTTTCAACAGATAAAGATTGTGGTAGCTGGAAAGGTCAAGGTGACTGGGAAGAGGATTGGGGAGAAACCTATGCAGGAAAAAGACGTCCCACTTTGTTTGTTATAGAAACTCATAGGTTTTGTAGCTCTATCTTTAATTGTCTGGTGTCCTGAATAGAAGACAAGGAGTGTCCTTGTACTGATTTTTAAACACCCAATTAAATCCTATGTTTTCCAGTGGAGAGGTTCAACCAGTTGGAGGAATTGCGAAATCCTTGAGTGTTGGTCAAGTTGTGTGGGCTCCGCCAACCGAAGGCTTGTATCAGAATTTGGTTTTCGTTGGGTGGTCATCAGACTTAAGAAAGCTTGGAATGAAGTACTGCTACAACAGGCCTTGTGCATTATATGCTGTCAGAGCACCCATTTTCAACAAACTTGAGCTCAAGTGAGTGATTTTTCTTGCTGAAATTCTTGGTAATTTTTCATCCTGTTTCAGCCTTTGTGTTATCCAGATTGGAAACAAATTGCACTAACATTCTGACTTTATCATGTTCTTTCAGTGACAGTTCTACTGAAGAGCCATCCACGCTCAAACTAACTCAAAGCATTAGTAGTGCCTTTGGTCCACTGTTCAGGTATGATATTTGTAGGATGTATTTGTTTTTGCAAGCTACCTTGCGGAAGTTTTAGTTTTCTATGCCTGTACCCCACAAATGTTGACTTGATTACTACCAACTTCTTGGAAGATTTGGGTAATTAATGGGCAATAAAAATTTGTCTGCACCGTCACCCTGAAATCATTTCTCAGCATCTTCCAAGAAACTTTTTGTTTTCTTCATACAATCTGCCTTCCTTTTGCATGAAGAGTTTACATGAGGGTCTTGCTTGTCGAAGCTCCTCTTAGCTTGTACACTAGATGTGCATTGAGATATTACCTGCTCCTATCTAGTCCACTTCGTGTTTGTCTGACATGTGGATTTATGCACCTGTTTACCTCTTATCATGTATCTGTCCTCCCTTGGTTTTCTTCTTTTGCTTATTCTTCTATTTTAGGTACAGGGAGGTTTCTTTGTCCATTGTTTACTCTTCTATTAGACATTTCATGTTTATGCCATCATTTTGTTGCTTGGATGTGACTGGTTACTGAAATATTATAATAACTTTTATGAGCCTAAATGCTTCATATATTCTTCATATCATTTTTAAGTGGGCAGTTAGAATTTTTAAAGTGCTTAAAAGTTGCTGAAATAAGTCTACTTTTTGCTTGTAAGCAAATTTTCTCTTCTGTTTGTTCATCCAGCCCAGATGGAAGTTTTCTTGTATTTTTATCTGCAAAATGTTCTGTGGATTCTGGGGCACATTGTGCGACAGAATCACTTCACAGAATCGATTGGTCAGGTGACGCAAAGCTTTCCCTGTCAGCAAAAATTATTGATGTGGTGAGTTGGTGGGCACCATTTTATCTTGCTTTCATCTGTAGCAGCTAATTTGTTTGTGCAAAGGCATTTGTGACCTTTAATTATGTCCATGCTCTTATTTTCTCTTTCTTCTCAACATTAGAGGTTTTTCTTTGTTTTGGTCATCATGAGTTGTTACAACTAGTATTATTCTACACAGATTATGTCGCATTTTTTGTGGGGAAAAGAATTAGGATTGTATTTAATAATTGTTTTTGACTTGGGGAAGAGGAGTGGAGGATGTTGTTGGCAATTGTGGAGCTTAAATTTGATCTTGCTATCCTCATGTCAATACCAGTCTTGTTCTAAATGGTATTTGCAGGTACCTGCGGTGCAGTGTCCTGAGGATGATGGCTTTCCAGGGCTTTACAGTTCAAGTTTACTTTGCAAGTCATGGCTTTCAGATGGATGCACTATAATTTTTTCTTCAGTCTGGGGAAGCAGTCAAGTTATACTTTCTGTTAATGTTCTGAGGTGCCTCAGACGCTACTGTTATACTTTAAGATCATACTTCCATTACTTTCTTTTTCTTTTTAATTTATAAATTGGAAAAAAAATCATTATTATGCAGTGGAGAGATAATGAGGATTAGTCCTACAGACTCACAATTTTCTTGGGATATTCTAGCCCTGGATGGGGACAACATAATTGCTGGTAAAATCAAATGCTGTTCTTTACTACTGGCCCTCGAAGATGAGGTGAATATAGGACCAAACTTAAACTTTTGTTTTCATGTGTGAAGTATGTAGCAGTCCAGTAGATGTTCCTCAAATCAAGTACGGTTATGTTGTCAATAAGGCAAGTAAAAGTTCTGCTTGGGACTGGTTAAATGTATCAAGCCCCATATACAGATGCTCTGAAGAGGTATATACTGTTGGATTTTGAATTGTTTTACAAATTTTTCCTAAATTTGCATCTTTGAAGGACATTTTGGCGGTACCATTTGTAACAGAGTGCTTTCTTTCTACAGGTTAAATCCTTACTCTCTTCTCGTAGTTTTAGTGTAATGAAGATACCAGTCAAGGATGTTTCTGACTGCCCAACAAAAGGTGATACAAGCAGTATCAGTTTGCTAGTAATACTTTTTAACTTACATTCAACAAATGGCGTGAATTTAATTGATAATGCTTCAGCTTTGTGATAATTGCCTACTCGTGCAACCTAATTATATTACAATGTCAAATGCTTATTATTTTGGTGCTGGAACCCTTTAGGGGAAAAGATTTAGAACATGAAAGAAGCCAGAAGGTTTTAGCCTTTAGTGCATGTGGCATCTGTAAGTTTTTATAGAATTAACGGAAAAATAAGACTATTCCATTGTTGGTCATTATATCATAGGAAATATATGATTATTCCATTGTCGGGCAGGCTCTATTAGGGTACTTAAAATAAAAGAAAAAGCTAAAAGATGATAATGAATAACATAAACAGTAGAGAAGGAAAAAAACAATCCAGCATGAAAACATTTAAAATGCAGGCATAACTTACAAATTAACACAGAATACTTTCTGTTTAAAAAATGACCATAAATATTTGTCTTTACATTGCGTACGACTTGATTGTCATCAATTCTTAGTGGCCACACAATTTACTTCAGGTGCTATTAAGCCATATGAAGCTATATTTGTGTCAACTAATTTGAAGAAAGAAGATGCATGTGATCCACTCATTGTGATGCTTCATGGAGGTCCACATTCTGTCTCTTTGTCAAACTTTTCAAAGGCATTGGCATTTCTCTCTTCACTTGGATACAGCCTGCTGATAGTAAATTATAGGTATGCAAACTTCTCCAATTTCTTGTTTAATGTTGGCTGCATAAAGCATATAAGCTTAGAAACCAAGCTTCCTCTTAAAAACTATTCAAGCTGTCAAGGTGTTTTTCTTTTCCTTGATGATAGATTAAAGTTTTAATGATGTGGGAGGAGTAAAATCCCGTTCTCAACCTATGACCAATATGAGCTCAAAGATATATCAATTTAGTAGCTAGAACCCTCAAAATTTATAAAATCTGACTGCTAGAGTTTGAGTTTTAGGTTTGAGATTTCAGCTTAGGTTGTTGGAATTTCAAGTTGGTTATAGCTGCAAATTAAAGCTCGTGGTTGAGTGATTTGCCCTCTTTTATTTCTTTTATAAACTCTAAGCTCTTTTGCATCATTTAGTTTAATTCTTGATGAGACAAAATGGTGCATTGAAGTTCCTAATCAAGGATGGGTACCAGACTATTAGTCAACTAACTAGAGTACTTGAATTGCTATCTAAATCTCATAAGTAGACAGCTTTCTGGCCCAACAGTTCATGATACATATCATGTTAAAGAGGGATTTTATTGAGCATGCATCTGGTCTTGATGACTTCTCTTATTTGAAAGGTTTGAGTTCCAGAATGAATAGATAGTACAGGAAATAAAAGTTCCTTTTCTGTTGATGATTTATAGTATTGATGTTCTGGAAGTTGGTTTAAGTTCACAAATGTTTGTGCTGGACTGGAATTTTTTTTTTTGGCTCTACTTCACTATAACCTTATATATATATCTGGAAGTATTTTACACAACCTTTTACCTCAAAATGCAACTGATCTGCTGATTGATTTTACCACTTTTGTATGCTGTGATATCATTGGCATCAGATTTTGTCGTGTTTTCCAGCTGTTCTTTCCTGCACATGCTTTTAAGTAAATCTCTTTTAGAATGGCTTGTATAGTCTGCTCATGGCTGGAACCTGTTTTCATCTTAACCCTCTCTTTTGGGCAACTAATGTCAGAGGTTCATTAGGATTTGGGGAGGAAGCATTACAGTCTCTTCCAGGGAAAGTTGGTTCACAGGTACTTATCCTTGACCTAGGTTCATTACGAATATTTACATGGATGATTTGTACGAATACGTTTACCTTTCATTGGAAATATCACCTACCTTGTGCCTCTGCTATTAGGCCAACCCTTTACCTGCCTTTTTAATACTTTTCTTGAAAATAGAAACTCATGTCTTATTAAATGATTAGGTTATACCTGTGTCACTTGTCAACTCAGTTTGTAGCATATCATATTGTAGATTATGACATTACAGTATCTCCCACAGATATTTTTTCGCTCTCCCTTTTTCTTTTCTCTCGCTGCACAGACATTTCAACACAGATATATTGTTAAGTTTTCTAAGTCCAAACCAAATCTTATTCCTTTTGTTACTTTGAGCATGTTGCTGTGACTGGTATTATTTTATTTTAATTTTGATTATTAAGTATTTATTATTATTATCATTAGTATTATTATTTATTTGTTTTTATGCATTTATGTATTTAATTTTTTTTTTATTTATTTTAGTTTTATTTATTTACTCTTTTAACCTGCATTACTTATTTGTACTTTTTGTATTGTTGCTATACTACTTTTTTTCTTCATGTCATAATCACATGTGGGTCTACCGGAAACAACCTCTCTACTCTGTAGGGATAAGGCTGCGTACTATCAGACCTCTCCAGACCCCGCTTTGTTGCGGGATTTTGGATCTGGTGATGATGATGATGATGATGACATGGATGATTTGTTCTTACTAAATGAATAAATTTCACTTGTTTAGTTTCTCAAATAGTTGGATGTTGCATACAACTTATAATCATTTGGTCACTTTGCAAACTCGCCCAGGATGTTAATGATGTACTCACAGCTATTGATCACATCATTGACATGGGACTGGCTAGCCCCTCAAAAATTGCTGTACTTGGTGGTTCACATGGTGGATTTCTCACTACTCATTTAATTGGCCAGGTTTTCTTCTCCATTTAATCTAGTTGTAGTGCTTATATTTTCTAATGAAAGTCAATTTTAAGCAGACTCATGTTGTGATGTGTTATGTTTAGAAGGATCTCGTCTGTATAAAACATCTTTTACAAATTTTTCAGGCCCCAGATAAATTTCTGGCAGCAGCTGCAAGAAATCCTGTCTGCAGCCTTGCATCGATGGTTGGTATAACTGATATTCCTGATTGGTGCTATGTGGAAACCTATGGAACGGTTGGGAAAAATAAGTATACAGAAGCACCTTCAGCTGAGGATTTGAAAATTTTTTACAGCAAGTCTCCTGTTTCTCACATCTCAAAGGTACAATGTTGAAAATGTCCCCTGTTTCTCACATCTCAAAGGTACAATGTTGAAAATCAGTTTCTTTAACGTGAAAGATAGGTGAGCTCTACTGAAAGCCTTATGAAATTGTAAAGTTATTCTACCTTTTAATTTCAATTAAAACTCACTGGAAAGAAACAAAAAAAAGAACAGAAATGTCTTTGGTATTGGAAAAGATGAAATCTTTTTATCAAACTAATGTGGTATGCTCCATGTTAAAATGAATCCTGCTAGCAAAGTTCACTGGTTGGTGAGCCTATGCTTTTGGTTTAAGCAACATAAAGAAGCTGTAGTGCATAAGAAATATGCATGTTTGATCTTCCTATGAACTTTATGATACTGGATTGGCAATAATTCTAATGCATGAATACCAGGGGCATATTAGAACCATTTGGGATGCTTTATGATAGAGAGGAGAGAAAATCTTGAGTGGAAGTTCTTGGAGTTTTTTGATGTGTAAAAGACAACTCTACCTTTTTGTCATTGAGTTGTAAAGTTAGAAAGATACATCTGCTGTTATACTTGATTGGCCTTTTTTGTTTTTTAATTCCAAAATTTGTTAACATTAGGCTCAATTCTGATATCTATCTAGCTATCTATATTTGTTTATATATATGTAGAACAAGTGAGAGATTGTCCCAGCTGGTGTCACATATGATTAATATAAAGCATACATTTAGATGAGCCATATTCTTCTCATTGCCTGCATCTCATTTTTATTGATGACATGTTTTAGTTGCAATGAATTACGTAGGCCATATGCTATTCTCATTTTAAGTGGATCATTTTATTCGGGAGAGCTATTGAAAAAAGGTTGTTTAACATGCTAAAAGAAGTCGAATAGATTGCTAATTTTCAAAATTTAAAAGTCTCGTCAGTTTAGTTTTGATTAGTTCAATATTTTGGATAATGATAAATTGTGAATAATAAGTGATTTGTCCCCATATATTGGATGGTAAGATTTAACAAATTGCATAATTCTTGAGAGATTGTCTTATTTAAGTATAGTGAAATACATATTGAAAGTAATAAGTACGGGCAACTAGTAGTATCTTTATGTATCTATTTCCTTAGAGAAAGCGGCTGAAGTGGTCAGTTGATCTTTGTAGGTCAAAACGCCAACCATCTTTCTCATTGGTGCTAAAGACCTACGTGTTCCGCCCTCTAATGGCTTGCAAGTAAGAAAAAAACTTGATGATTAGTGTCTTGTGTTAGAAAGTAACATTTGACACCATATATACTGAGAAATAAATAACTGATGGTAGATGCTCAGAGTTTTTTTAATAATTTATTTATCTAGCTTCTTAGTTGAATGGTTAACTAAGAAGCTTAATGATTGACATATACAGTATGCGCGGGCGTTGAAGGAGAAAGGCGTTGACGTCAAAATATTGACATTTCCCAATGATGTTCATGGCATTGAGAGGTAAAGTGAATCTTAACTGGAGCTTTGCATTTTTGGTTGCAATTACACTTACATAGCAGTTGGCCTAATAATTTCCCCTTTCTTTCTTTTATATATGCAGACCACAATCTGACTTTGAAAGCTGGCTAAATATTGGACTCTGGTTCAAGAAGTACTGTAAATGAAAAAGGAAAAAAAAAAAAGAAAAAAGAAACATTCTGCAAAGTGCTCAATCCGCCGGGAACGTTTGTAAGACTTCTAAATGTATGAATTAACATTGAATTGAGGATGCCAAAGATTGATGTGCTAGTATTGCAATGCAACTCTTTTCAAAACAATGATGGCTGATTTTCGAGGTCCACATTGGTCTTGAAACATGTTGATGGCATGAAATGAATGATTGACTACGACTCATTTTTATCTGTTTGTTCTACGTATGCCACGTCAATTAATTTATGGGAATATTGTTAAAAGTTTACAGGGTAAATCATTAAAAGTAGTTCCTTAGTTATGTTGATGGACAGGAAAAGGTAGGTCTGCCTGAATAAAGTAATTTAGACATCCTTGATCAAAGCTGTATACCAAAGTTTGCTACTTGAAAACATACCACCTACTACAATCGTCGGAGCACTTTAGGGTTGAAAAAGTTGAAGAGAAGAGGGCAAGGGGATGAGTCCACTTTTGCCATATGCTTTATTCAAATGACCAGGTCTGTGCGGTTGACATGATAGAACTGGGACTCTTGCCTGATATATTGAGCTATAACATTCATTGGATTGTGGATTCGGAATAAGGTCCATTATTAGAGCTAGCGATAGATTTAATACTAATTGAATCATTGCTTAAGGGCGGTTTGAATGGAGCAAATATGAGGCAATTATTGGTTTCCATTGCAAACTTATTGCACTCAGGTTTGTTTGATTTTTATTTCTGTTTTATTGTTTATTGTTTATTATTTTAATTTTTGTTTTTTAAATAAAAACAAAAAATTGTTTAGTTGCTAAGATTAATGTAATATTTTTATTATTGATAATAATTATAAATTAAATACAAATTAAAAATAAATTATTTTTAATTAATTAAATATTTTAATTAAATATTTATTTTTAATCAGACCTCCCCAGACCCCGCTTCATTGCGGGATTTCGGACTGGATGATGATGATGATGATGATGAATCTCTTCTATAATATTTATGAACAAATTATTAATAAAAATTATTTTATTTTATTAAAATAAATAATTTAAAAATAAATTTTGTATACAAATTAATATTTATTTTAAATTATCAAATTATATTTTATTTGAAATATATATATTTTGAAGACATTTTTAATTTAATTATATTTAATTTAATTACAAAAATGAAATAAATTAGTAAATAAAATTAAATTATTCATTATAAAACAAAATAAAAATCACTTTTTGTGATGTTCATAAATTCTAAAAATTGAAAGAAATTAAAACTAAAATAAAAAATAAAAATTGAAATAAATAATGTTAAAATAAATTTAAAAAACAAAAATATAAATACAATAGTTTTAGGAAATTTAGTTGTTTGTTGTGATTAATGTTACAAATATCGTATTGATATCGATACCGGATTTGATTATGGTACTGTACTGTACCAATATCAGTATTATTTTGGATAATTTTTTAAATTTGTGAAATACTTCCTGAATTTTTTTAAAATTACAAAATAGACCACAATTAATATGAAAAAAGATTATTTAATCATTATACAAATATAAAACTAAGAGCAATACAAAGTATTTAAAATATTACAATTTCATCATATAATAAAAAATAATTTCATCAAAACATCAAATAAAAGAATAATAAATATCCATTACTCTCTAATAATTACAATTTACAACAAAAGTTCGTGTCGAAGAACAAACAAGAATTGAAACCTGAAAAAAAATATTTAAAATTATATTGTATAAATAGAACTTGACATATACATCAAATATAAGTGAAATTAAAAGAATAGGAGAAACAAAACCTGAAACTTTATTCAATCAAATACTTGTTATAATTGCATTGATTCTGATTGTCATTCGGTATAAAATTCTTATCAATGAGAGAAGCCTTATCATCATCATCATTCAAATTCACTGCATCAAATGACATGTCATTGCTTTCCATTTAAGATTTTCCTCCAAGTCACTCTCATCTATCAAACTCGGTTCCTTAGAAACCCAATGTGTCAAAAGATCGATATTATCAATACAAATTGGATCTACTGAATTACTTGTTGTATTAAGAGTCCTTGTAAATGATAAAATTAAATTATTAAAAAATTATAAGCAATTATATCTAACGTAATAATGATAATAACAAACATTTCCCAAAGCTTTAAATTGTATAGAACAAAGACCAAGTCATTCAATCTTTTGTACTCCAATCTATTCCTTTTGTTGGAATGGATTAATTCAATTCCTTTCACAACATGTTGCACTAACATTTTGATTTAGAATTCGAATTGCAAACCTTTGCAATTCTAGAACACCATTTTCGAATTGGACCCACCAAGAAATTGTAAGTCGTAAGATAACAAAAGTAGTGTTATAAATAAAATAAAATGATGATTAATTTTCATTAAGTAACATAAGTGAAAAAATATATACCTGGATTGTGTTTTTCTCTTTGATGAATTGTAATTGGCATCTCAAAATCACCAGAAGCCTCCTTATAAATCTCCATTTGTAAGCATAGGAGATCTTGCATTGATTGATTTTTTCTATGTCAATTATGAAATAACCGCAAGTACATGACGTAGTTGTAATTAGCACAGACAAGTAGGGGTCAATCCTATACAGACCATGAATGGTAGTAATTATTGTTATCTTATTATCTAGTCTACAAGTTTTATTTGGGATTTTAGTTAAAGAAAAGAAAACTTAAGCAAATAAAATAGAAAAGGCAGTAAGATTAAATTGAGAATTTATGGAATTACTTAGAAAGCTATCGATATCAAAACTTAATTCAAATCCCCCTAAATATCCTTAATTGATTGATCTTTTATTAAGTAATTGATTTATTGGTCCATGGATATTCCTATAGTATGCTAATAACTCACTCTTGAGTATAATAACAACTAATCCAAAGGTCATCATCTGAATTATTTAGGTTAAAGTTTAAAAAATTGCTTTACCGATTTGTGAATCCCGCTACTAGGTTAGACCCTAATTTAAAAGATTTATGTCATCATATCTCTATGATTGCAATCAACTCTTTCCAATTACAGTAGATATATTCTCACAAAGTATTTTTCCATGTTATGAAATCAAATCATGCACTAATATTTCAGATTTATTAGAACATATATTAAACACATAATTGAATCACAATATATCAATTCGAACAATTGCATTAATAAAAGAATCAAAACATGTTATTGAACAAAACTATGGTTTATCAAACCTAGGTACTAAAAGAATTCAGTTACACATTGTAGAAAATGAAATCAAACATAAACAAAAGGAAAAATGAATTGAAAACAATGAGTTCATAATTTTAAATTTCCTTATTTCTTTTCTGTCGAATATTCTTGCAAGGTGGAGATTAGATCTTGTATTCTGATGGATCTTTTCTTCGTGTTTTCCATTTCTCTGACTCAAAATTGTCCCTTCTGAATGATCTCAGCTTCTATAATTGCCTCCTAATGTCTACTCTCCTATTTTGCCTCCAAACATGTCCTTTTATAGTAAATTTTAAGGGTTATGCACAGTCTGATACACGACCATGTATCAGACTGTGTATAACCCAAAATACCCAGAATTTGTGATGCTACACAATTTGATAGAAGTATATGAATGGATGAATGGTCGTATAACCCTTCTATGCTTCAAATCTTCATTTTATATTGTGTTTTCATTTGAATTCTTCTCCTTAAAGTTTATGAAGGAAATTATAACCTATAGACACACTTAGAGCAAATTAAGTACCAAATATATGATAAAAGTATAAAATATCAAGCAAATATACATTAATTATGGGATATAAATATGATAAAATATACATCTATCAAACATCTATACACTTAAGCTTTTGCTTGTCTTCAAACAAACCATAATCAAAATTATAAATCTTAGAACATCAATTCCTCATCAATCTCAACCTACCTATTCATACTATAAATCATCATATCATATTGAATCAAATCAACATACAATTGGAGTCAAGTTATCCTAATATTAACTTCATAAATCCATATTAGTAACAATCACATTGAAATTAGAAGCATAAACTTTTACACCCTCACCAAGATTTCACTCAATGAGATCAAGTGTTTAGGGTGAAAAGTATTAAAACTCTCAATCAATGCATAGTTGAACTCTTACTATAGACTTGCAATATTATCACATCTCCACCATTTATATATAAACTAGAAACAAAAATCAAAAGGTCTTCATATAGTTGTAATGGGGCTTAGGTATGGTATGGTTGGGATATTAAAAAGGGTTAAATTGAAGGAAATTTACTAAAGGAAAATTACAAGACTTGTTTACAAAACACAGGTTATTTTAGTACAACTCTATTGGTACCATATATTTATTCACACATTTTTTCTATCAATTCGAACACAATAATTTGAGCATTCAGTAACACAATTAAAGAAATAATAAACCTTTCAAGAATTTCAAGTCTCCATAAGTAAATACTGTAAATAACCCCCAGGGTTCAAAATAATAAAAAGTTTTTCAAGAAAAATAGGATAAAGGTTAATAATGTGGGTTAATAACAACGAAAAAAGGTTAAGGCTTGATTACTCCTAAAAGAATACAATTATAGGTATGGTAAATATCAAAGAAATAGGCTAAAACAAGTTATTAAATCTAAGTGTCTTTATCATGTTAATGCTTCTAATTTAACAAATATGGTCTCAATATGTATAATGGAAGCACGTTCTAGAATTGTTCTACTATACATGATAACATAAATGAAAGAACAAAAACAACTTAAAATTTTTAAACTTTTCACTCTTAGGCTTAAAAGCTCAAGAAAAAATGGGTTTATATGTGTAAATAATATGTAATATCTTCCAATTTCATTATCTTAATGAATACTAAAAATATGACTTAGAAAAGTAATTTTATTCTAACTATCGCCTTTTTGCATACCAATTCGACTCAATATTCAACAACAAAATATTATAATTAATTAGGATTATAATAAACTTAAAGAAATCATTAAAAAGCATAAATCCTCTCCCCGTACTTAAAGTTGTACATTATCCCAAATGTACATAAGGTAATTATATATAAAAAGTGAGAAGGGTTAATGGTACTTTCCTGATTGTAATGATTTTTCTTATTTTTGATCCATCCAATTTTAGATTACATCCTTGCAAAATATAAGAAAAAGGGATAAAAAGAAACAAACGAAATAAAAAATAACACAATTGAAAATAAAAAAATAAGAACATCATTAATTATGATGTTAGCGAGGACAAAATAATTAACGGAAAGAAAATAAGAAACAAATATAAAAGATAAAAAAAGAATATACAAACTAAACATCTTTTGCATCGTGTAATCCTGGCTGATCCTATGAAGTCCTATGAAGAAGAGCTCTTATGATGATGATCTTAGCTAGGTGGAGGAGTTGGAGATGAGGTATCCTTGCCAGATGATTGGGGCTTGAAATTAATGCCTAGTCGGCTAACCACCAAGAGCATGAGCTCTTTTATCCATCCAAATCTAGACCATAGCTCGCTCATATGTTCCACAAGGCCTACCTACTGTCTCTCCAGCTGAGCTATCGTCAGCTAGTCCTGGTCCTGCGGTGCAATCCCACTGGTTTGAGATGGTGGTGACCGTGGCTGTGGTAGCTACTTTACTCTGTCTCCTCCCTCTATCTCTGGTTCGTCGGGCTCCCTAATAAGTCTATACACGTCTCTTGTGGCCCCTGACATTAATGAACCATGTGCATGTGTTACATTACAGTCAAGTTGAGCACTACCATGCTCGTCATCTCCTGCATCAGTGGTAGCTGATTAAATGTGCTAGCCTGGTCATGTAAGGTCCAACACATATTGTGCTAACCTTTTAATCCTCATTCAGATGCTGGATAAACTAGACAAGTGCATGTCATAAGTGGATAGTTATTCGTTTCCTCATACTCTAGAGGTAGAAAACATCCTCATTCCTGATTACTCCCCAGCTATCTCCTCGACTGCTTAAGGTATGACTCAAGATACCGTGAATATATCTGAGTGCTGGATGGAATAGGGTCGAGGCCTTGGATTGGCTTAGATCATAGTCATCCTTAGTGATGATTTGACTCTAGAAATGTCATAGAGACAACTCGTATAGAAGATATATCCATAATGTTTGGTACTCTAGTGTTTGAACGCAATCCCAATTATACAGAACCATGGCGATGGAGAACTCGATATAACTTATATAATGCATCTCCTTCATCATCCTAAATTGGACTATATTAGGGCGATCCCCATCTTAACATCCCTTGAAGAGGACCTCTAAAGTGAGCTCTCTATAAGAAGGTTCCACAATTCCAAAAAATCGGGACTGACAACACGTCATATTGCTAGTCAAAATAAAATAACCAGAATACTATTATAGCAATGGTGAGTCTAGGTCGATCCTACAAAAAGTATGTGTTAGTCTCGAGTCTCAATTCCTATTTTATGGCGACAAGGCGCCAAAAATTGGGGTACTCTTAAATAAAAAAAAAGATATATATATTCAACATCAAGACAAAAAGGATTAAACAAACAAATAAAAATTAAGGGACTTTTTAGAATAAAATAAATAAATAAATAAATAAATGAATAAATAATTTAATAAATAATTAAAATTCATAGAGGGTGTAAAAACAAATACCCAACAATTTAAATAAAATAAAATAGAAAAAAATGGACATGAAAATAAATTAAATTGGGCATTAAATGAATAAATAGCAAATGAATTAACGAATTAAAAACAAAGTGAAGAAGAGGAAAAGTCACGGGTGTGAGAAAATTTCTCATGCTTGTGAAAGATACCGGGAGTCGCTATCATGCTGAGGCACGATCGCGACAAATGGTGAACAGTGGTGAAATTTCATAGTTCGTAGTCGCACATACCAACTTCAAACATCATAACTTTCTACTCCGAAGTCCAAAAATTACAAACTATATATCATTAGAAAGCTAAGAGAAAGTAGGAATGTCAAAATGGGCCCGGCCCGGCCCGACCCATGGGCATGTCAACGGGTTTTGGCCCGGGTTGACCGGCCCATGGGCCAAGTGTTCCTGGCCCCGCGGGCCTCGCGGGCCGAGGTGGCGCGGGCCGGTCC
>JANQBM010000221.1:24065950-24078567 GCA_025594535.1 Erythroxylum domingense
TACTTTAGGGTGATGAATCATATCTTGATCACTCAACTACCTCCATATAGTTCATGCTACATCCAATGACTACCGATTAAACGACCCATGATTAAATAGATCATAAATAGTATCAAAACGTAGCAATCCTTATACAAGATAATTTTGGTGATCTCAAGTCAAATGATCACTTATACAATCATCACAATGAGAATTCCATAGACATAAAAGTAATGTTTCAAGTGGATTTCTCATATCGGGTCTGTTTAGTGAACTTGTTCTCTAACAAGCACTCATACGTTTGTTTAAGTTTCTCTATACTTTAGCCTATGAGATCGACTACTTCCTTCATAAGGAAAAACAAAACGTATACTAGTCTTTTTACGTTTTATTAATGTTCAATCTTAATAGAACAATGACTAAGAACATTTAGGAATAATACATAAATGCAATACGAATCTTATAATTATAATCTCATTATAATTTCATTTGCAATGTATAATATTCCATGGACTTTATCATATACATCTAAGCAAGTACAAAATAAATAATACTTTTAAATAATTTGTCACTAAAATATAACCAAAGCAATTGACTATAAGGTATAATTTAATTTCGAGAGGAAGGAAACGGCTGGGTAACGACGGACAACATCGTCTAGTATTTCTACGATAGAAGCAGCCTTTATTAAGGTGCCTTATTTTCTCCGTGGAAAATGAGGAGTTTAGAACTTAGATTTGGTGAAGAAATACAGAGATTTGGTGAAGAAATACAGAGGAGCAGCTGTGGAATTGGACGGCAGCGTCACCTTGTGTTCTACTTCTACCTTGTTTCGTTTTGTTTTTGTTTTTTACGAAAAAAGAAGAATATGCTCCCAACTCCACCTGGCTGTGCCTGTGAGCGAGTTGCATAGTTATATCCGCCCGCCACTTCCTCTCTAAAAAGTAAAGCCAACATTCCACAAGCACTCCCAAGTCCCAATCATTCTAGCCACCAAAACATGTCTCGTTCTCTCCGTTTCTTCACTCCCGCTACACACCCCTCTTTCCTCAAGCCTGCTCTTCCAACCGTCTATCGCCGCTTCCCGCTTACTTTCTCCTCCAATCGCGTTTTCCTCAAGGCCTCTTCGGATCTCAACCCCCAAATTCTCGTCTCCGGAAACGGCGCCGGTTCCGCCAGCAGCGGCTGTGTCCTGCTGTCCTCCATTGAGGTAGATGCGGTGACGGAGACGGAACTCAAGGAGAACGGCTTCAGGAGCACCAGGAGGACGAAACTCATTTGCACTATCGGTCCGTCGACATGCGGGTCCGAGCAGCTGGAGGCGCTTGCCGTTGGCGGAATGAACGTTGCCAGAATCAATATGTGCCACGGGACTCGCGAGTGGCACAAGAGAGTGATCGAGCGCGTGAGGCGTTTGAACGACGAGAAAGGCTACGCTGTCGCTATTATGATGGATACTGAAGGCAGCGAGATTCACATGGGAGATCTTGGCGGTGCCTCGTCTGCTAGAGCTGAGGTCTTTCTCTCTCTCTTTTGCAAAGATTTCTTGTTCAATTGAATCTTGACATGCAATTATCGAAATTCTGATTTTTGAATGCGTAGGATGGTGAAATATGGACGTTTAGTGTGAGAGCTTTTGATGCGCCTCGTCCTGAACGCACTATCAATGTCAATTATGACGGTTTCGCCGAAGGTAAATATTATTTCCCGCTTAACTTTATATGAAATTCATTATATGACATGTATTGTAGGCCAGTTAATGCAATGTAAATAATTGCTTTCTTTTTTTCAGATGTGAAAGTTGGGGATGAACTTCTTGTGGATGGTGGAATGGTGAGGTTTGAGGTGATCGAGAAAATTGGTCCTGATGTCAAGTGCCGTTGTACTGATCCTGGATTGTTGCTTCCTCGGGCTAATTTGACCTTCTGGAGAGACGGGAGTCTAGTCAGAGAACGAAACGCTATGCTTCCCACTATTTCGTCAAAGGTTAGTCCTGCTTATCTCCTTACTAGAAGTTTATATCTTTTTTTACATGTTTATATTATTGATATTTTTATTTGATTCACAAGTACAGCTCAATGTGAATGTTTAAGATTGAAAGACCGTTCTTTCATAATATTTCTTTACATGACCAGAATACCACTTTTACTTCTGGTATTTTGTCTTCTTCCCTGCAGGAAAAATTAAGTTTCCTGATATCAAACTGTCTGTATTGTATGGATACTGTGGACTGCTTTACAAATAATGAAGAAGCAGCTTAAAATCACATCTTATATGTATTGTACCTCAAGATTGGTTGTGCGTTTCATTCATCTTGCCTTGAAGTCCTTTTTCAACTGACAATCCTGGAAATTCTTAACACTGATCTAGCTTCAAAATTTTAGGAGGAAGTTGCTTTCTGTGTGACTGCCAACCAAATTTGTGTGGACCAATTAATTTTTACATCTGAAGTTTTGTTCACCGTCAAATTTTTGTGTCATTTTACATCAATTTGTATACTCATTATTGTTATCTGTTCTCCATCTCATTATGTTTAACTATTTCTGGGCAAGGTGGAGATATAGTTTTACCTTTCTCATGCTCAAGCTGTGATTATGTGCAGGACTGGTTGGACATTGATTTTGGGATTGCAGAGGGTGTGGACTTTATTGCCATTTCATTTGTCAAATCTGCTGAAGTGATCAATCATCTTAAAAGCTACATAGCTGCACGTTCTTGTGATAGGTAAAGACTTCTAACAAACAATGCTAGACTTTTAGTCTGTATCCACATAAACTTGACACATTATTATGATTTGAGTTGTTATTGTCTTTCCTTTGTTATCACGATGCTTGGTTGTAAGGGTCCTAAACTCCTAATAGTTTTACTTTATTAGTTTCTACCACTGTTAATATGATTTGCGGAGGTCTTATCATCTTTAGATCCTTACTATCTCATCTTTTGATACAGCGATATTGCTTTAATTGCAAAGATTGAGAGTATTGATTCATTGAAGAACTTGGAAGAGATCATTCAGGCTTCAGATGGAGCAATGGTAGCGAGAGGAGACTTAGGAGCTCAAATACCATTGGAACAGGTCCCATCCGCACAACAAAAAGTTGTTCAGTTGTGCAGACAGCTGAATAAGCCTGTCATTGTTGCCTCCCAATTACTTGAATCCATGATTGAATACCCTACACCCACTAGAGCAGAGGTAGCTGATGTTTCTGAAGCTGTTAGCCAAAGAGCGGATGCGTTGATGCTCTCCGGAGAGTCTGCCATGGGCCAGTTCCCAGAGAAGGCATTGTCTGTTCTTAGAATTGTCAGTGTAAGAATTGAAAAGTGGTGGAGAGAAGAAAAACGCCATGAAGCCATGGAACTCCCTTCTGTAGGATGTGCATTTTCAGATAGGATATCAGAAGAGATTTGCATCTCTGCTGCCAAGATGGGTAAATGTCATTTAATGCTTGATGCCTAATTTCCAACATCAAAAGGAATTTCTAGCATGTTATAGAATGAGTAATTTGTTCAAAACTTGAGCCTTTGATTTTTTTTTATATATGTCTAATGGGACCTTTTTAGGCTAAAACCCAATTGTTTTACCAAAGTTTGTTTCTTTTGGTTTGTCGGAAACCAAGGAGGGCTCTACCAAGATTTGAACCCTGGTAGAGTAGGACATCTGATATCCTCCCCCATTGTGCTGTCTCTACCATGGTTCTAACCTTGCTGATATTAACCTTCCCACTGAGCTCGGCTTACTTGAGCATTTGCTTTATAGGTTCTAGAAAGAAAATTTTCTTTCTGCTAGGTAGGCCTTATTGCAAGGTCTTCTTTTGTTTCTCAAAATCCTTGCAGACTCTGCATCAGACGATTTGTGAATCATGTGTATAATGTGCATTTTATTTCTGTAAAAAAATGTGCCATGTGATACAATAGTTTACTAAATGAACAAAAAAGTAATGCTTCTAAATTCTAACAGTGTTAATCAAAAATAGTGTCTAAAAGTTCTAACAAATACTTCGTTTTGAGATTCCTTCCATCACAATTTGGGTCTTTCTGTTTTGCTTGCAAGTTTCAAATGACTACTGAAAGGTGGACATATATATGCTACCTAAATTCCCTTTCTAAGTGATTTTGTAGGCTTGGAATATCCCCTACTTATTTTTATCTTGTAATCTCTAGGTTTTAGGTAGAACCTAGATAGCTTATTTCAGTTCGTTTTGAGCAGATGCCAAGGTGTCTATCCCTAATTTAAATGAACCCTGATGGAGTATAGATTTGTGGTTTTGCAGCTATTGACTTGAAGTGTATAACCACTAGGTTTTATCTTGCACATAGATAGCTTATTTCAGTTCGTTTCTAGCAGATGCCAAGGCATTTTTATCCTTAATTTAAATGAACCCTGATGCAGTGTGGGTTTTTGGTTTGCAGCTAATAACTTAGAGGTGGATGCGCTTTTTGTATACACCAAGACAGGCCACATGGCTTCTCTCTTGTCACGTTGCCGACCTGACTGCCCAATCTTTGCCTTTACAACCACAACGTCTGTGCGGAGGCGCTTGAACCTACAGTGGGGCTTGATACCTTTCCGCCTGAGCTTCTCTGATGATATGGAAAGCAATCTCAATAGGACCTTCTCATTGCTCAAGGCTAGAGGAATGATCAAATCAGGTGATCTTGTTATTGCTGTTTCAGACATGTTGCAGTCTATCCAAGTGATGAATGTCCCATAGGTTTCCTCTTGGATATTTTCACTTCTGTCTACCATTATCTGTTATGTGCTTTCTGTCTGGTCCCTTGTTCTACAATTTGGTCGCTACTGGAGAGATTATTTTCCCTATAAAAAGGAAAAACGAGGTTGATAGCTGGTGAGTTGCACTCTTTCCCTTGGCTTTAAACCTCATCTTTCAAAGAAGGGCTGCCTGTTATGCAATAAAATTGGAGGCTTATGTTTGCTTGGCACCGCTGGTTCCTTCGCATGCGATCTTAATTTGTATGGAGTAACTTTAGATGACATGTGGCAAATTGTATCGGCAGAGTTTGAACTATTTTAGATTTTTGTGACTTGCAAACAATGTATCACTATTATATTATGCTTTCTCAGTGAGCTTAACTTTCACGTTCAACGAAATATAGTGGATTCAGAAAGGCATTAGAGTGTTTTTGTCGTCCATATGCTCCCTCTTCGTAGTTTGTTTTCAAGAATATGCACGGAGTAGCCTAGTGGTAGAAAGGGTCAGAGGATTGTGTGAAGGTTGTGGGTTCGAACCCAGAGAAGAGTAGCCTTTATTTAAGGTGATGTAATCTTCTTAATGGTGGCCCATCTTTTAGAGCAGGTACTCCTACTATTGTCGAGGATTAGATTCGGATTTATAAGTCTGAGTGGGTGACTCATAAGTTCCGAGATTAGTTGGGCAAAGTCTGAAACTTATATGAGCAGATCAAAATTTTCTCGCACCCTTTAAACAATCGGATGATATGTTTTATTTGCAAATAAGATCGGATAAATATATTGTGGCCTAGAATCTAAATATTGGTTCATACTTTGAACCTCATTCCTTTTTTTTTTTAAAGAAAGTAAATAAATTGTAATAATGAAAAAAGGTTTAAGGTATACAAAAAGGCCATAACAAGCCAAACCGAAGTTAAGCAGAACATTAGAGGCCACCAATCTTAACAAGAGCTCAATACCTAAAATGGAAGTCCAGGAGTTTTATAGGACTACCCATGATTACTTCATTATCAAATTCAGCTACTTCATAATAGCTAGCTGCCAGATGAGGGGAGAAGCTTCTCTGTGAAGTCTATTAGCCACCATAATTTCTCTAATTAAGCAAATTGTTCTAGGATGTCACCATAAATTTCCTAATCCCACAAATTGTCCTAGCTATGAATCCTTGATTGTCTAAGGCTTTACTTCACCACATAACAGATTCAGGAGGATACACGATCATGTAGGTGACTATCTATTTCAAAATACCCTTTAAATCGTGACTTTACATAGTCACAGAAGCTTACACACGTATACATGGATATGCATGTCAACATAAACAGGTGTGTACCTTCAGACGGGCATAAATAGTGTCTTTAAAGCTCCATACATTTTATCTTCAATTTTATGCCTTTTCAACCAAATTCTTCTCCTTCTTCTTCTTTCTTAATTTTTTCCTATTTCTGATCATTAACAAACACATCAAACAACCCTTAAAACATAATATTAAGATCAAATCCTAGCCTTAGCACAATCAAACAAACAAAACACACAAACATTAACAAGAACACAATTTTAAGTCTAAAACACATGATTATCATCTAAGAACACACTTAAAAAGATACTTAAACATCTAGAAAACATAATATTTTGATTGGAGTAACAATCAAAGTGGAGACAATCTTATCAGGAAAAACTTAACCACAACCTAGCTAACATAGAGTGGTTTTTGGAGTATCCAAACCATTTTTTTTCCCATTTCCTAGTCCCAGTCTATCTGATCTCACACTTATTATGACTCAGGCTAAGGTTCTAAGATTCAAGACTCCTTTCAAATCAATAAATTTCTCACTAATCTAGTTGGTTTTGATGATGTTATCTGGAAAGGTATTAAGGCAAAATTTTCAAGATCCAAACAGTATATCTATGTTAAAAAGTTGAAAATCATTAGAAATGAGTTGAAGACCTTATATTGGGACAATGCTGGTAACACTCAACATCTTTTACATACTGATAAATAGGTTTTTTTCATCCATCCAGATGTCTATAAGCAATAATCCATCGAGCTTTTATCTTCAAGAATATGAAGGGGGAAAAAAAGCTATGACGAAGCAAAGATCTAGAATGGCATGACTCAAAGATGAGGATATAAACTCTTCTTCCTTTCATAGAGTCGTGGTAGCTAGAAAGTCTACAAATAGAATATCCTCCATTGAGAATAATGACATCTACATCATTAAGCAGGAATTACCATTGGAGGAAGCATCAATTTTCTTCCCATATGTAATGAATACCCCCACAAATGCACTATCCTCCACTAAACTAGTTGATGGGATAATAAAGGAGAATCTCGCACCAATTGAAAAGGAGTTGCTTGTGGTGCTAGTAACTATTCAGGAGATTAAAAGAACATTAAAACTGCTTAATTTAAATATGGTCCCAAAACTTGATGGTTTTAACATGAATTTTCTATTAAAACTTGGCCTTTGATAAACCAAAAATGCTACTAAGTGGAGAGAAAGTTAAATTTAGTTCCTCTTTAACAAAGAAGTTTAAGATATTAAGTTCCTCAAGTGTTAAGGGAGAGTCTACATAGCTTCACAATGTCTCAATAAGAGATTAATGATATTGAGGGAGGATGGAGAACATATGTCTAAGAGTGAAGAGGAGGTGGATGGAGATATGATAAGTTTGGACAATGCTAATAGTGATGAGTGCATTAAGAGGCTCTAAGGGGGAAGACTACTAATCAGTAAAAGGAAATTGAGTATGTGTGTGAAAAAGGATCATGTGCATGAAAAGTAGGACAATCTATTCCATACAAAATGTTCCATCAAAAAGCAAGTGTGTAGTAAAATCATAAATGAAGGGAGTTGTAATATTGTAGCTAGGCGTAGTTAGTGGAGAAGTTAA
This sequence comes from Erythroxylum domingense, assembly GCA_025594535.1. Classification (NCBI taxonomy): domain Eukaryota; kingdom Viridiplantae; phylum Streptophyta; class Magnoliopsida; order Malpighiales; family Erythroxylaceae; genus Erythroxylum; species Erythroxylum domingense. Next base: position 24,073,533 of record JANQBM010000221.1, read on the forward strand.
GATTGCCAATTAAAAGACATTCTAAATTGTACAGTCTATAATGGTTAAATAGGAAAGAAAAAATTAGGGCAACCATGAAAGCTTTATTTTTTCTTGATTAAAATGTACAAGGATGAGTTACTATATGATGTGGTGCATATTAAAGATGGCCATATTTTATTGGAGCGTCCTTAGCAATTTGAGAGAGTATATATGATAAGTACAAGAATAAATATTTCTTTAACATTAATGGAAAACTGATCATCCTTATTCCATTAACACTAAAGTAAGTTTATGAAGATCAACTCAAGATATATAAAATTGAGAAAGAGAGATCATGTAATGTACCACTCTCATGGAGCATATGCATGAACGTATCGACAATTATTTGAGAACATACTCTACAAGGATGGCAAGTTAAGACGATCACATTACCACATTTTAAGGCATCACATATCAAAAACATTTCAAGCATTCATTTTGAATCATTTCATTCACAATCATATTAAATCACAAATTTCATTACACTTCAGAGCTAACATATACATTTTACAATAGGTGAAAAATGCTATTCTTGATGCATAATGAATAGAGACATTTGCAAGTATAACTGATCCTAACCACTAACTCATGTCCAATTGCAGTAGCTATACTCCAATTAGTCTAATTATATCTCCTCTGAACCTGAAAATCAACATTGCAATTTTAATGAGTTTGCGAACTCAGTGAGTGAACCATCATCGATGTATTCACTTAAGTCAGAAACACAGAGACAAGTCATATCCCAATTCAACAAGTATTATATATCATCTAGTATTGAATATCACATCACATTTCATCATACCTTATCAAGTACATCAAGATTATCATACTCTCATAAGTATATCGGGTAAGCTAACATTTCATATCACAACACTTCCTTATTTACTTTTCAACTATATTTCAAACAATTCAATAATTAATTTTAATTCAATCATATAATACATATAAGGATGTATATGTAAATGCACATGTGACTCCATTTTATTTTTGCTTTATTGTGATCAAGCGCTTATTTTTTGTCTTGTATCCGTTTTAGATACTGGGCTCATTATTAACTGAGCCTATGGCTCTTTGTACAAAATCTTTAGCTTAAAGCTCTTTTTTATGTTGGTAACTCCAGTCACAACTCCTTTATCTGATCATGCCTATCAATTTTATGGAATGCATCAATTCACATAATATGCTATCAATCCTTTTCATTCAATGTGCTCATATCATTTATCACATTCTTCATACCTGAGTTCGACATTCAACATTCAGTTGAGTACGCATTCCATATTACATATACAATTTGAAAACAATTCCATATATAGTCCTAAGTATCAAACTCCTCGGACCAACAATGTTCGGAATCATAGCAATCGTATAAGTAACAATTCAATAACTGAAAATTAACAAAAAACAATTCAATCATAGTAAGAAACATCTAGGTTAACTCACAGTACGCTCCAGATAAGCTATTGTCTTGATGATCCGGCAATGTCTGGATGTTGACGATTAACTTATGTATCTATCTTCATGCAATACACATATATTTCACACATCATTAAGTTGCCAATCATATGATTATCCAATCATTCACATGTATATATTATATGTTTCAATGCATACTCAACTGACCTTCTGGGTATGTATTAATATATAAAGATGATCTTGACTGTACTTATACGTTTTTAGATCATTTAAACTTTATGGATTGTATACTACCATTTTGCAATTAGGTTTACACCTTATATAAGTTTGATTTATTTATCAATCATATACGTTCATATAATTATCCAATTCTTACTCACAATTACTACTTGTTCTCCAATGTTCATTCATTTATATCTAATACATATTACTCATATCCTTTGAATCATATTTGCATTCATAGGAACATCTTAATTCCTTTAGCAAAATTTCCATATTTCAATACATAGATATCAAGACAATCCATTCCTTAAGTTATGACACCAATTAACAACCTAAACTTATCAATCTCTTAACTAATCAATCAAGCAACAATTTAGGCTTATTTCAAGCCTCAATCAAGTTCAAATACACCAATGTAAAGTGACTTATATTTATGTGGTTCAACAATTACACAAAACAGAAGTTTTTCATTTCAAAGCATTGCCCACGATTTTAGGAAGGAGCTAATGCAACTGTCCATGCGTGGGATGAGTGAACCGAATGTGTACTATCCATTTTCCTTCAATTTTTCCAAATTATAATACCTTCATAACAAATTCAAAACACCTTCATAATAGTACATTAATTATACCTCAATTATACCTTAATTATATGCTAATTCCTCATCAATTTCAACTCTAATTCTAACCCAAAATCATTCATTTGGAAGCTCATAAACTATTGTCTTTTATGCATGCAAAAACAAAACAGAAACTATCATTTATGCATCATTTTCTAGCACTTATTTCACTCCGATATCACCATCAATCCATATATAATTCATTCATTATCAATTTCTATCACAACATGCCACAAAGAAAAATACTTTACTTACTTGTTTAGCTCAAATTCCATATCAATCATCAAACTAACCTAACCCTCCATACATGCAAAATCATTCAAGTACAAAATGGGAGTAGAATGATTTCAGCAAAGGCAAAAAGATGATAGCAGATTATAACTACCTTTGAGCAGAATCTTATATGGATCTTGAAGTGACTATAAATAGAAGTAAAACACAATTTCAAAGCTGTGAGGGTTATGTGTGTATTTTAATAATGTGAGGGAGGAAGAAGCATGAATTATAGCAAAAACTTCTAAGGAAAGACTCTGCCATATACGTGTCATTAGATGAGTTAAGATAAGTGTCTCCTTTAAGGACACTTATCCTTTAAGGAAGTAAGCTACATGTCTTCTCCTTAAATGGAACACATGTCCTTCTGGTTAGCTGCTAATTGTCACTTAAATATACTACAATTTGTCACTCAACCTCTAAGCCATTTGTCACTTAATTTTCCATGCCGAATGTGATTTATTTTATAGGCTTAGTCATCCTAATTTTCCATATAACAACTTGTCTTGCCACTTGATATTTTTCCTAGACTAAATTTATATTTTAATTCATCAATCTCTCAATTGTAACAATTAATTCCAAATTGCTAATTGTAACCCATCAATTTTTGTTATTAGTAAACCAAAGTACAAGACATTGGAAATGCACATTCATGTCACATTCATTTTAGTTTCATACCCTGGAATATGTCAATTAAGTGCAATTTGTCTAAATCACAATTCATATGTGTATGTTATTATCATGCACATGGCTGAAATCATAAAATCATGTCGTAAATGTGCCAAATTCATTCTATATGATGCAACTCATGAGATTCAGTAATCTAACACTTTAATCCCTCAACAATTTAAAAGACAAGATATTACAACTCTCCCCCTTTAAAACATTTCATCCTCAAAATTCTTAACTAACTGATTCAACAGATTGGGATAATGTTGTCTCATGTTTTTTTCAGTCTCCCATTTAGCTTCTTCTCTTGAATGATTTCTCCAATTACTCGATTCCTCAATGGCTTAGCCTAATATCCAACCATTTTTACTGGTTTCTCCTCATAATTCACATTAATTACAATCTCAACTTCCTGAGCTGGAAACAAATACATCGCATCTGACTTGTACCTCCTAAACATACTGACATGAAATACATTATGGATCTAAGTCCTTTTAGCAATAGCAATGGTGTCATCTCAAATTCAAGGACCCAATAACGTAGTTTGAATACAAACAAAATACATCCACTCTCTACAGTATATTTAGCTTCACGTGCTTGAGTCTCATATCTATCCAACTCTAATATTCACTTCTGATTTGTTCAATATTCATTCATTCCTAGAAACGGAACATTTGGTCTCCATGGTACAATCTAGTGAAAGTTCTTATAAAAAGAAGATTTCTTTCCTCAATTATCTGCACTATTCATGAAATCTTTATCATTCAACTATGTTCGTCGTTGTTTTTCAGCTATTCATAATATCTCAATAAGATCAATTACTATCATATCTCACATAATTAGAATGTTCTTTATACTAAAGCTCGATGAAGCGATAGGCATGCACCTTTACTCTTATACTTTAGTATGTACCGTCAAGATCATTGCATCTTATCCAGAAATTTATTTCGAAAAGTCACCAATTAAGATCATGAGCTGATGATACCTTAATCTAAACTGATTATGGATAACATTTGAGTATTCTATGGCTATATAAAAGTTACTTATCCTTAGTAGTTACCATTTCAATATATCCACATAAATCCATGCTTCCACTACTCTATTCTTATTAATCTTAGAATTTTACTTATGGAAACTAAGAATTAAGAGCATTCAATATGTCATAGATCACTCCCTGTATAATATCCAAGCATGTAATACATATGTTCTCAGTAGCATTATTCGTCAAGATAATAACACCATCAGATGTACACTCATAATAACTGATCAACTTAACTACGTAGGACAGAAGCAGTGAAATTGCGATCGTACTACGGTGCGATCGCGAGAATTCGCGCTGGAATGCCGCGCACTCGCGACCGTGAGTGGCCGCACTCGCAAGAAGGGCGAGGCCCTCCCTGATCGCTCTCGCGACCGTCTCGCGGTCGGGAGGCGCACGCACTCGTGAGTGGCCGCGAGTCTAACCTCTCAAATAGCAACAAAATTCACAAATTCATAACTTCTCATTCCAAACTCCAAAATTTTCAAATTTGGTATCAATAAAAAGCTAAACGGAAACTCTACAACTTTCATGAAGGATTCAAAAACCAGTTTAGTCTCTAATATCATTAAAAATAACTGCAAAGAATCTGCCTAATCCAAAAAAATGAAGAACCCATTAATAGCTGCAGAAGTTCTAAACTCTATAACTTTTCACCCTATAGTCCAAATATCACATACTTCATATCAACAAAAAGATAATAAGAAAATCTACATCTTCTATGAAGACTCCAAGAAAAATTTTCAAACTCTAAGAGGGTCAAAAATTACTCAAAATTT